>JAWPHD010014698.1:0-59619 GCA_037043455.1 Cyrtodaria siliqua | reverse complement strand
TTATATTTAAACATAGTTATTTGTTGAAGATTGATGTCGTAAAGCACACTTATTCAGTAGTGACCAATAGCCACCAGAAGATTGACAGTTACACCCCACCTACTGAACATATAAAACGACAGTATAACTTACATATATAGAGTACACATTAACTGTATGTATTACCTTATATGCCTTCAGTACACATACAACTGACAGATTAACTTAAACCGTTCGGTACGGACCAAACTGACAGTATACCGCATACTCTAAAACTAACATAATACGTTACATGCGTACTGCATATATACAATGCGTACTGCACATACAAAACTAACAGTATAACTTACAGCGTGCAGTATATATAAAATTGACAGTATAACTTAGCGTGTATAGCACATATACAACTGACAGTATAACTTACAGCGTACAGAAGATATAAAACTGACAGCATAACATACATTGTAAAGCACATATACAACTGACAGTATAACTTACAGCATACAGCACATATAAAATTGAAAGTATAACATACATTCTAAATCACATATACAACTGACAATATAAATTAAACTGTTCGGTACGCACCAAACTGACAGGATACCGCATACTCTAAAACTAACATAATACGTTACATGCGTACTGAACATATACATTGCGTACTGCACATATAAAGCTGACAGTATAACTTACAGCGTACAGTAGATATACAATTGACAGTATAACTTAGCGTGTATAGCACATATACAACTGACAGTATAACTTACAGCGTACAGCACATATAAAACTGACAGCATAACATACATTGTAAAGCACATATACAACTGACAGTATTACTTACAGCATACAGCACATATAAAATTGAAAGTATAACATACATTCTAAATCACATATACAACTGACAATATAACTTAAACTGTTCGGTACGCACCAAACTGACAGGATACCGCATACTCTAAAACTAACATAATACGTTACATGCGTACTGCACATATACAATGCGTACTGCACATATAAAGCTGACAGTAAAACTTACAGCGTACAGTACATATACAATTGACAGTATAACTTAGCGTGTATAGCACATATACAACTGACAGTATAACTTACAGCGTACAGCACATATAAAACTGACAGCATAACATACATTGTAAAGCACATATACAACTGACAGTATAACTTACACCATACATCACATATAAAATTACATTATAACGTACAGCGTTCAGAACATATAAAACTGACAGCACAACTTACAGTGTACAGCACACAAAAAACTGACAGTACAACTTACAACAGTCCATTGTCATACTTTTTTTAAAGTGTACACCACATATAAGACTGACAGTATAACTAACGGAGTATATCTCATATTAAATTGACAGTATAACATACATTGTACAGCACATATACAACTAACAGTATAACTTACACCATATATCACATATAAAACTACAGTATAACTTGCAGCGTACAGCATATATAAAATTGACAGTACAACTTAAAGTGTACAGCAGATATAAAACAGACAGTACAACTCAAAGTTTACAGCCCATTTACAACTGACAGAATAACATACAGCGTACAGCACATATAAGACTGACTCTAAAACTTATATGATACAGCATGCTTACAACTGACAGTATAACTTAGAGCGTACAGTACCTATAAAACTGACGCTATAGCATACAATGCAATGTAAACTACATATAAAACTGACATTATAACTTAAAGCGTACAGCACATATAAAACTGACAGTATAACTGACAGTGTACAGTTCATATAACAATTACAGTATAACTTACATCATACATCACATATAAAAAAAACATTATAACTTACAGTGCACAGCAGACATAAAACTGACAGTACAACTTAAAGTGAACAGCACATATACAACTGACAGAATAACTTACAGTGTACACATATAAAACTGACAGTATAACTTACAGCTTACAGAACATATAAAAATACAGTATAACTTACAACGTGCAGCACATATAAAATTACTGTATATATTACAGCGTACAGCACCTATAAAACTGACTTTACAACTTACCTTGTACAGCACACATAAAACTGAAACTACAACTTACAGTGTACAGTACATATACAACTGACTGTATAACTTGCAGTGTTCAGCACATATAAAACTGACAGCGTAAATTACAGTATTCAGCAGATATACAACTGACAATTTAACTTACAGTGCACAGCACATATAAAATTGACATTATAACTTACAGCGTACAGCACATATAAAAAAGACAGTTTAGTGTACCGTGTACAGCACACTTAAAAGTTATATTATATCTTAAAGGGTACAGCTTATTTGAAATTGACAGTAGAAATAACATGCAAACAGCACTCATGAAACTGACACGTTCGTATGACTATAGCCAACTGATGAACATGTTATATTTTCCTGAAACAATTTTCAAGATCTTGTTTACTGTTACCTTGACCTGTTACTCAATATCACGTTAATCAATGCATTATAGTAGCTGAGTCAAATATATAAATTACAAGCATAATCAATCACATAGTGAATTACACAATGACTTAGAGATCTTCGGGCCTTACTCGGCGTTTAAAACCTTTAAAAACGCAGAAAGTTATCAATTTACATAGCTGTTATATATAGCAATAAATACTTTTGTTTTCTGTACATTTACAATAGGTGTACAATAAATCCAAATGCACAGCATTTTCATGACAACAGATCTAATAAACTAAGATAACACTTAATACACGTATAAGGAAAATTAAAGAAACCATTTTTTTAACCATTACAGACATATTATGAAAACGTGCTTTATGTATCTTTTTTATCTGTACACTAATTTAAAATATAGCATGTGACAGCCATATTATTTGTTTCGAGAGTTTTGATATTAAACTAGAATTTCCCTTCTTTAAAAAATGGTTTGGTCTTGCTTATTAATAAAATTCAAATATCGATAAATGAGAAATAATAATTCAGAACTATAGAGGTAATCCAATGTGATAAATCTTCGTAATCCGATCATTTAATTAAGACAATATATTTCGTCTAACCCTTTGATGTCCTTTCATCCTTTCTAATAATGTACTTAACACAAATCAATCCAAATACTGGTCATCTTATTAACAGATAATTAATTAGCAAACTAAAGTTTGAAGGTGTTTGCACATATTCTATTAATTGCATATAAATTGCGTCTTATTAATAACGGACAATACGTTGACCTATTATTCCAATCAATGGTTATCCAACCCAGTGAGTAATCAGTAATTAAAATCAATCAGCACCAATCAAGTAAAAAGGCATCCCTTTTATCTTCTTTGATGTATTTTTAAACAAATCAATTAAGGCATGTTCTTTATTAATCAGTACAACAGTTCATCTTATTATCTTTTAATTAATTGACAAACCATTTAGTGATGTTGATTGTCTATTTTCAACGATATATAACCTTGAAATTATCAGTAGCATATCAATCACTTCTGTGAATCACATACTACAACATTAGTTTTCGTCTGCATATATCACCATGGATATTACTACTGCTGCATCAGGACTCCGTGACCTGTTAGTTGCCCATGACAATACACAAATACAGCTGTCTCTCCTAGGTAAGTTTCCAATAACTAATGAGCTTTTAATTTTTATATTTGAATGTGGGTTTTAAAATGTTATTTTCAAAATTAAGCAAATTATCAATAACAAAAGGTAGGTCTGTGATCTGTTTCTTGTTTATAATAATATATCCTGTCATTAAAATATGGTAGTGGCCCCTCGCTCGTAAACAATAAAAAAGCACACGTTACTCCGCAAAATGACTTGCGTGAAAAGCAATGGTTCATGTTTCGTCTCATTCAGTATGTTTTGGTCGAATAGTATAGAAAAGTCATTATTTGTTAATGTTAAGTTGGCCCGCAAAACTCCCACGAAAGGTCTTATCCTTTTTAAGCATGTTACATATTACATCGTAGCTTTCTAACTAAATGATATTTACTCTAGCAATCAAATAATACCGTCCTGTTAATATATATGGTTGTTTATTAGTACCGTGTTTGTAATATCCTATATATCTTATAATATAGCATGAATTTATAAAGTACAATCATGTATGTATGTCCTTGTTTTCAGATGAACAAAACACTTCTATAAGCCAGAGGATGCTCATGTGTTCCATGGGAGGTTCCCGCTCCCAACAGCTCCACCTTGTTCTCCGCTTGTCTGTCAGTGAGGGTGTACGTCAGATGTACACGCAGTACGGGAACAAGACATGGCAACAGGTAATTACACATTATTCATATTTTTATATTTTCATATGCGTTATAGAATTGATTTTGGTGTTTTAGTTTCTAGCACAACTACGTATAAGCAGGATTGCGTTGAGACAAACTCTGAAATCAATAACAAAGAACCAAGAGTGTTGCTACCGCGATTTTCGCTGTGAATTATTTGATTATGCTCTTATTCCACATACTACGTTTATTTACTGACTTTCCTTCGTTATTATTTTCATATAATTTGTTATTCATTTGCTTGTTCCTTCGTTTATTCAAATTTTAATAACTTCAGGTCCAGCAAAAGGCCAGTTCCATCGCGATAGCACTCGAGTCAGACGATAGTGACAGTGAACAGACGTCACCAATGCGGTCAAGGTCATCAGCACCAGGTACCAGCAATGACAAGGCTGTTGGAGTGTGGGCTAGCGCTTTCTGCGAGTTTTACAGAGACTGTTAATGATATCAGTAGCAATAGATATTATTTTGTGTGTTGTGATTTAAGAATGTGCTATTCGACTATTGAGACGTGCTAAAGAAGATGTTGTTTGTAATGTGATTGTTATTTATTATCAGCATCATGCTATTATACATATGTTTTATATACAATAATTGTAATACCCTAATGTTAAATATGGGTTATATAATACATGTGATATTATTATGAAAATAAATATTATTGAATATTAGCTTGTACGTTATATTTAAACATAGTTATTTGTTGAAGATTGATGTCGTAAAGCACACTTATTCAGTAGTGACCAATAGCCACCAGAAGATTGACAGTTACACCCCACCTACTGAACATATAAAACGACAGTATAACTTACATATATAGAGTACACATTAACTGTATGTATTACCTTATATGCCTTCAGTACACATACAACTGACAGATTAACTTAAACCGTTCGGTACGGACCAAACTGACAGTATACCGCATACTCTAAAACTAACATAATACGTTACATGCGTACTGCATATATACAATGCGTACTGCACATACAAAACTAACAGTATAACTTACAGCGTGCAGTATATATAAAATTGACAGTATAACTTAGCGTGTATAGCACATATACAACTGACAGTATAACTTACAGCGTACAGAAGATATAAAACTGACAGCATAACATACATTGTAAAGCACATATACAACTGACAGTATAACTTACAGCATACAGCACATATAAAATTGAAAGTATAACATACATTCTAAATCACATATACAACTGACAATATAAATTAAACTGTTCGGTACGCACCAAACTGACAGGATACCGCATACTCTAAAACTAACATAATACGTTACATGCGTACTGCACATATACAATGCGTACTGCACATATAAAGCTGACAGTATAACTTACAGCGTACAGTAGATATACAATTGACAGTATAACTTAGCGTGTATAGCACATATACAACTGACAGTATAACTTACAGCGTACAGCACATATAACACTGACAGCATAACATACATTGTAAAGCACATATACAACTGACAGTATAACTTACAGCATACAGCACATATAAAATTGAAAGTATAACATACATTCTAAATCACATATACAACTGACAATATAACTTAAACTGTTCGGTACGCACCAAACTGACAGGATACCGCATACTCTAAAACTAACATAATACGTTACATGCGTACTGCACATATACAATGCGTACTGCACATATAAAGCTGACAGTAAAACTTACAGCGTACAGTACATATACAATTGACAGTATAACTTAGCGTGTATAGCACATATACAACTGACAGTATAACTTACAGCGTACAGCACATATAAAACTGACAGCATAACATACATTGTAAAGCACATATACAACTGACAGTATAACTTACACCATACATCACATATAAAATTACATTATAACGTACAGCGTTCAGAACATATAAAACTGACAGCACAACTTACAGTGTACAGCACACAAAAAACTGACAGTACAACTTACAACAGTCCATTGTCATACTTTTTTTAAAGTGTACACCACATATAAGACTGACAGTATAACTAACGGAGTATATCTCATATTAAATTGACAGTATAACATACATTGTACAGCACATATACAACTAACAGTATAACTTACACCATATATCACATATAAAACTACAGTATAACTTGCAGCGTACAGCATATATAAAATTGACAGTACAACTTAAAGTGTACAGCAGATATAAAACAGACAGTACAACTCAAAGTTTACAGCCCATTTACAACTGACAGAATAACATACAGCGTACAGCACATATAAGACTGACTCTAAAACTTATATGATACAGCATGCTTACAACTGACAGTATAACTTAGAGCGTACAGTACCTATAAAACTGACGCTATAGCATACAATGCAATGTAAACTACATATAAAACTGACATTATAACTTAAAGCGTACAGCACATATAAAACTGACAGTATAACTGACAGTGTACAGTTCATATAACAATTACAGTATAACTTACATCATACATCACATATAAAAAAAACATTATAACTTACAGTGCACAGCAGACATAAAACTGACAGTACAACTTAAAGTGAACAGCACATATACAACTGACAGAATAACTTACAGTGTACACATATAAAACTGACAGTATAACTTACAGCTTACAGAACATATAAAAATACAGTATAACTTACAACGTGCAGCACATATAAAATTACTGTATATATTACAGCGTACAGCACCTATAAAACTGACTTTACAACTTACCTTGTACAGCACACATAAAACTGAAACTACAACTTACAGTGTACAGTACATATACAACTGACTGTATAACTTGCAGTGTTCAGCACATATAAAACTGACAGCGTAAATTACAGTATTCAGCAGATATACAACTGACAATTTAACTTACAGTGCACAGCACATATAAAATTGACATTATAACTTACAGCGTACAGCACATATAAAAAAGACAGTTTAGTGTACCGTGTACAGCACACTTAAAAGTTATATTATATCTTAAAGGGTACAGCTTATTTGAAATTGACAGTAGAAATAACATGCAAACAGCACTCATGAAACTGACACGTTCGTATGACTATAGCCAACTGATGAACATGTTATATTTTCCTGAAACAATTTTCAAGATCTTGTTTACTGTTACCTTGACCTGTTACTCAATATCACGTTAATCAATGCATTATAGTAGCTGAGTCAAATATATAAATTACAAGCATAATCAATCACATAGTGAATTACACAATGACTTAGAGATCTTCGGGCCTTACTCGGCGTTTAAAACCTTTAAAAACGCAGAAAGTTATCAATTTACATAGCTGTTATATATAGCAATAAATACTTTTGTTTTCTGTACATTTACAATAGGTGTACAATAAATCCAAATGCACAGCATTTTCATGACAACAGATCTAATAAACTAAGATAACACTTAATACACGTATAAGGAAAATTAAAGAAACCATTTTTTTAACCATTACAGACATATTATGAAAACGTGCTTTATGTATCTTTTTTATCTGTACACTAATTTAAAATATAGCATGTGACAGCCATATTATTTGTTTCGAGAGTTTTGATATTAAACTAGAATTTCCCTTCTTTAAAAAATGGTTTGGTCTTGCTTATTAATAAAATTCAAATATCGATAAATGAGAAATAATAATTCAGAACTATAGAGGTAATCCAATGTGATAAATCTTCGTAATCCGATCATTTAATTAAGACAATATATTTCGTCTAACCCTTTGATGTCCTTTCATCCTTTCTAATAATGTACTTAACACAAATCAATCCAAATACTGGTCATCTTATTAACAGATAATTAATTAGCAAACTAAAGTTTGAAGGTGTTTGCACATATTCTATTAATTGCATATAAATTGCGTCTTATTAATAACGGACAATACGTTGACCTATTATTCCAATCAATGGTTATCCAACCCAGTGAGTAATCAGTAATTAAAATCAATCAGCACCAATCAAGTAAAAAGGCATCCCTTTTATCTTCTTTGATGTATTTTTAAACAAATCAATTAAGGCATGTTCTTTATTAATCAGTACAACAGTTCATCTTATTATCTTTTAATTAATTGACAAACCATTTAGTGATGTTGATTGTCTATTTTCAACGATATATAACCTTGAAATTATCAGTAGCATATCAATCACTTCTGTGAATCACATACTACAACATTAGTTTTCGTCTGCATATATCACCATGGATATTACTACTGCTGCATCAGGACTCCGTGACCTGTTAGTTGCCCATGACAATACACAAATACAGCTGTCTCTCCTAGGTAAGTTTCCAATAACTAATGAGCTTTTAATTTTTATATTTGAATGTGTGTTTTAAAATGTTATTTTCAAAATTAAGCAAATTATCAATAACAAAAGGTAGGTCTGTGATCTGTTTCTTGTTTATAATAATATATCCTGTCATTAAAATATGGTAGTGGCCCCTCGCTCGTAAACAATAAAAAAGCACACGTTACTCCGCAAAATGACTTGCGTGAAAAGCAATGGTTCATGTTTCGTCTCATTCAGTATGTTTTGGTCGAATAGTATAGAAAAGTCATTATTTGTTAATGTTAAGTTGGCCCGCAAAACTCCCACGAAAGGTCTTATCCTTTTTAAGCATGTTACATATTACATCGTAGCTTTCTAACTAAATGATATTTACTCTAGCAATCAAATAATACCGTCCTGTTAATATATATGGTTGTTTATTAGTACCGTGTTTGTAATATCCTATATATCTTATAATATAGCATGAATTTATAAAGTACAATCATGTATGTATGTCCTTGTTTTCAGATGAACAAAACACTTCTATAAGCCAGAGGATGCTCATGTGTTCCATGGGAGGTTCCCGCTCCCAACAGCTCCACCTTGTTCTCCGCTTGTCTGTCAGTGAGGGTGTACGTCAGATGTACACGCAGTACGGGAACAAGACATGGCAACAGGTAATTACACATTATTCATATTTTTATATTTTCATATGCGTTATAGAATTGATTTTGGTGTTTTAGTTTCTAGCACAACTACGTATAAGCAGGATTGCGTTGAGACAAACTCTGAAATCAATAACAAAGAACCAAGAGTGTTGCTACCGCGATTTTCGCTGTGAATTATTTGATTATGCTCTTATTCCACATACTACGTTTATTTACTGACTTTCCTTCGTTATTATTTTCATATAATTTGTTATTCATTTGCTTGTTCCTTCGTTTATTCAAATTTTAATAACTTCAGGTCCAGCAAAAGGCCAGTTCCATCGCGATAGCACTCGAGTCAGACGATAGTGACAGTGAACAGACGTCACCAATGCGGTCAAGGTCATCAGCACCAGGTACCAGCAATGACAAGGCTGTTGGAGTGTGGGCTAGCGCTTTCTGCGAGTTTTACAGAGACTGTTAATGATATCAGTAGCAATAGATATTATTTTGTGTGTTGTGATTTAAGAATGTGCTATTCGACTATTGAGACGTGCTAAAGAAGATGTTGTTTGTAATGTGATTGTTATTTATTATCAGCATCATGCTATTATATATATGTTTTATATACATTAATTGTAATACCCTAATGTTAAATATGGGTTATATAATACATGTGATATTATTATGAAAATAAATATTATTGAATATTAGCTTGTACGTTATATTTAAAATAGTTATTTGTTGAAGATTGATGTCGTAAAGCACACTTATTCAGTAGTGACCAATAGCCACCAGAAGATTGACAGTTACACCCCACCTACTAAACATATAAAACGACAGTATAACTTACATATATAGAGTACACATTAACTGCATGTATTACCTTATATGCCTTCAGTACACATACAACTGACAGATTAACTTAAACCGTTCGGTACGGACCAAACTGAAAGGATACCGCATACTCTAAAACTAGCATAATACGTTACATGCGTACTGCATATATACAATGCGTACTGCACATACAAAACTGACAGTATAACTTACAGCGTGCAGTATATATAAAATTGACAGTATAACTTAGCGTGTATAGCACATATACAACTGACAGTATAACTTACAGCGTACAGCAGATATAAAACTGACAGCATAACATACATTGTAAAGCACATATACAAAAGACAGTATAACTTACAGCAAACAGCACATATAAAATTGAAAGTATAACATACATTCTAAATCACATATACAACTGACAATATAACTTAAACCGTTCGGTACGCACCAAACTGACAGGACACCGCATACTCTAAAACTAACATAATACGTTACATGCGTACTGCACATATAAAATGCGTACTGCACATATAAAGCTGACAGTATAACTTACAGCGTTTAGTACATATACAATTGACAGTATAACTTAGCGTGTATAGCACATATACAACTGACAGTATAACTTACAGCGTACAGCACATATAAAACGGACAGGATAACATACATTGTAAAGCACATATAAAACTGACAGTATAACTTACACCATACATCACATATAAAATTACATGATAACTTACAGCGTTCAGAACATATAAAACTGACAGCACAACTTACAGTGTACAGCAGACAAAAAACTGACAGTACAACTTACAACAGTCCATTGTCATACTTTTTGTTAAAGTGTACACCACATATAAGACTGACAGTATAATTAACGGAGTATATCTCATGTAAAATTGACAGTATAACATACATTGTTCAGCACATATACAACTAACAGTATAACTTACACCATACATCACATATAAAATTACAGTATAACTTGCAGCGTACAACATATATAAAATTGACAGTACAACTTAAAGTGTACAGCAGACATAAAACAGACAGTACAACTTAAAGTTTACAGCACATTTACAACTGACAGAATAACATACAGCGTACAGCACATATAAGACTGACTCTAAAACTTATATGATACAGCATGCTTACAACTGACAGTATAACTTAGAGCGTACAGTACCTATAAAACTGACGCTATAACACACAATGCAATGTAAACTACATATACAACTGACATTATAACTTAAAGCGTACAGCACATATAAAACTGACAGTGTACAGTTCATATAACAATTACAGTATAACTTACATCATACATCACATATAAAAAAAAACATTATAACTTACAATGCACAGCAGACATAAAACTGACAGTACAACTTAAAGTGGACAGCACATATACAACTGACAGAATAACTTACAGTGTACAGCACATATAAAACTGACAGTATAACTTACAGCTTACAGAACATATAAAAATACAGTATAACTTACAACGTGCAGCACATATAAAATAACTGTATATATTACAGCGTACAGCACCTATAAAACTGACTTTACAACTTACCTTGTACAGCACACATAAAACTGAAACTACAACTTACAGTGTACAGTACATATACAACTGACTGTATAACTTGCAGTGTTCAGCACATATAAAACTGACAGCGTAAATTACAGTATTCAGCACATATACAACTGACAATTTAACTTACAGTGCACAGCACATATAAAATTTACATTATAACTTAAAGCATACAGCACATATAAAAAAGACAGTTTAGTGTACCGTGTACAGCACACTTAAAAGTTATATAATATCTTAAAGGGTACAGCTTATTTGAAATTGACAGTAGAAATAACATGCAAACAGCACTCATGAAACTGACACGTTCGTATGACTATAGCCAACTGATGAACATGTTATATTTTCCTGAAACAATTTTCAAGATCTTGTTTACTGTTACCTTGACCTGTTACTCAATATCACGTTAATCAATGCATTATAGTAGCTGAGTCAAATATATAAATTACAAGCATAATCAAACACATAGTGAATTACAAAATGACTTAGAGATCTTCGAGCCTTACTCGGCGTTTAAAACCTTTAAAAACGCAGAAAGTTATCAATTTACATAGTTGTTATATACAGCAATAAATACTTTTGTTTTCTGTACATTTACAATAGGTGTACAATAAATCCAAATGCACAGCATTTTCATGAAAACTGGACTAATAAACTAAGATAACACTTAATACACGTATAAGGAAAATTAAAGAAACCATTTTTTTAACCATTACAGACATATTATGAAAACGTGCTTTATGAGTCTTTTTTATCTGTACACTAATTTAAAATATAGCATGTGACAGCCATATTATTTGTTTCGAGAGTTTTGATATTAAACTAGAATTTCCCTTCTTTAAAAAATGGTTTGGTCTTGCTTATTAATAAAATTCAAATATCGATAAATGAGAAATAATAATTCAGAACTATAGAGGTAATCCAATGTGATAAATCTTCGTAATCCGATCATTTAATTAAGACAATATATTTCGTCTAACCCTTTGATGTCCTTTCATCCTTTCTAATAATGTACTTAACACAAATCAATCCAAATACTGGTCATCTTATTAACAGATAATTAATTAGCAAACTAAAGTTTGAAGGTGTTTGCACATATTCTATTAATTGCATATAAATTGCGTCTAACGGACAATACGTTGACCTATTATTCCAATCAATGGTTATCCAACCCAGTGATTAATCAGTAATTAAAATCAATCAGCACCAATCAAGTAAAAAGGCATCCCTTTTATCTTCTTTGATGTATTTTTAAACAAATCAATTAAGGCATGTTTCTTTATTAATCTGTACAACAGTTCATCTTATTATCTTTTAATTAATTGACAAACCATTTAGTGATGTTGATTGTCTATTTTCAACGGTATATAACCTTGAAATTATCAGTAGCATATCAATCACTTCTGTGAATCTACTGGTTTCATATCACATACTACAACATTAGTTTTCGTCTGCATATATCACCATGGATATTACTACTGCTGCATCAGGACTCCGTGACCTGTTAGTTGCCCATGACAATACACAAATACAGCTGTCTCTCCTAGGTAAGTTTCCAATAACTAATGAGCTTTTAATTTTTATATTTGAATGTGGGTTTTAAAATGTTATTTTCAAAATTAAGCAAATTATCAATAACAAAAGGTAGGTCAGTGATCTGTTTCTTGTTTATAATAATATATCCTGTCATTAAAATATGGTAGTGGCCCCTCGCTCGTAAACAATAAAAAAGCACACGTTACTCCGCATCATGCTATTATATATATGTTTTATATACATTAATTGTAATACCCTAATGTTAAATATGGGTTATATAATACATGTGATATTATTATGAAAATAAATATTATTGAATATTAGCTTGTACGTTATATTTAAAATAGTTATTTGTTGAAGATTGATGTCGTAAAGCACACTTATTCAGTAGTGACCAATAGCCACCAGAAGATTGACAGTTACACCCCACCTACTAAACATATAAAACGACAGTATAACTTACATATATAGAGTACACATTAACTGCATGTATTACCTTATATGCCTTCAGTACACATACAACTGACAGATTAACTTAAACCGTTCGGTACGGACCAAACTGAAAGGATACCGCATACTCTAAAACTAGCATAATACGTTACATGCGTACTGCATATATACAATGCGTACTGCACATACAAAACTGACAGTATAACTTACAGCGTGCAGTATATATAAAATTGACAGTATAACTTAGCGTGTATAGCACATAT
Source organism: Cyrtodaria siliqua (assembly GCA_037043455.1). NCBI lineage: Eukaryota > Metazoa > Mollusca > Bivalvia > Adapedonta > Hiatellidae > Cyrtodaria > Cyrtodaria siliqua. The sequence goes on along the minus strand of JAWPHD010014698.1, from coordinate 45,758 downwards.
ACAACTGACAGTATAACTTACAGCGTACAGCAGATATAAAACTGACAGCATAACATACATTGTAAAGCACATATACAAATGACAGTATAACTTACAGCAAACAGCACATATAAAATTGAAAGTATAACATACATTCTAAATCACATATACAACTGACAATATAACTTAAACCGTTCGGTACGCACCAAACTGACAGGACACCGCATACTCTAAAACTAACATAATACGTTACATGCGTACTGCACATATAAAATGCGTACTGCACATATAAAGCTGACAGTATAACTTACAGCGTTTAGTACATATACAATTGACAGTATAACTTAGCGTGTATAGCACATATACAACTGACAGTATAACTTACAGCGTACAGCACATATAAAACGGACAGGATAACATACATTGTAAAGCACATATAAAACTGACAGTATAACTTACACCATACATCACATATAAAATTACATGATAACTTACAGCGTTCAGAACATATAAAACTGACAGCACAACTTACAGTGTACAGCAGACAAAAAACTGACAGTACAACTTACAACAGTCCATTGTCATACTTTTTGTTAAAGTGTACACCACATATAAGACTGACAGTATAATTAACGGAGTATATCTCATGTAAAATTGACAGTATAACATACATTGTTCAGCACATATACAACTAACAGTATAACTTACACCATACATCACATATAAAATTACAGTATAACTTGCAGCGTACAACATATATAAAATTGACAGTACAACTTAAAGTGTACAGCAGACATAAAACAGACAGTACAACTTAAAGTTTACAGCACATTTACAACTGACAGAATAACATACAGCGTACAGCACATATAAGACTGACTCTAAAACTTATATGATACAGCATGCTTACAACTGACAGTATAACTTAGAGCGTACAGTACCTATAAAACTGACGCTATAACACACAATGCAATGTAAACTACATATACAACTGACATTATAACTTAAAGCGTACAGCACATATAAAACTGACAGTGTACAGTATAACTTACATCATACATCACATATAAAAAAAAACATTATAACTTACAATGCACAGCAGACATAAAACTGACAGTACAACTTAAAGTGGACAGCACATATACAACTGACAGAATAACTTACAGTGTACAGCACATATAAAACTGACAGTATAACTTACAGCTTACAGAACATATAAAAATACAGTATAACTTACAACGTGCAGCACATATAAAATAACTGTATATATTACAGCGTACAGCACCTATAAAACTGACTTTACAACTTACCTTGTACAGCACACATAAAACTGACACTACAACTTACAGTGTACAGTACATATACAACTGACAGTATAACTTGCAGTGTTCAGCACATATAAAACTGACAGCGTAAATTACAGTATTCAGCACATATACAACTGACAATTTAACTTACAGTGCACAGCACATATAAAATTTACATTATAACTTAAAGCATACAGCACATATAAAAAAGACAGTTTAGTGTACCGTGTACAGCACACTTAAAAGTTATATTATATCTTAAAGGGTACAGCTTATTTGAAATTGACAGTAGAAATAACATGCAAACAGCACTCATGAAACTGACACGTTCGTATGACTATAGCCAACTGATGAACATGTTATATTTTCCTGAAACAATTTTCAAGATCTTGTTTACTGTTACCTTGACCTGTTACTCAATATCACGTTAATCAATGCATTATAGTAGCTGAGTCAAATATATAAATTACAAGCATAATCAAACACATAGTGAATTACACAATGACTTAGAGATCTTCGATCCTTACTCGGCGTTTAAAACCTTTAAAAACGCAGAAAGTTATCAATTTACATAGTTGTTATATACAGCAATAAATACTTTTGTTTTCTGTACATTTACAATAGGTGTACAATAAATCCAAATGCACAGCATTTTCATGAAAACTGGACTAATAAACTAAGATAACACTTAATACACGTATAAGGAAAATTAAAGAAACCATTTTTTTAACCATTACAGACATATTATGAAAACGTGCTTTATGAGTCTTTTTTATCTGTACACTAATTTAAAATATAGCATGTGACAGCCATATTATTTGTTTCGAGAGTTTTGATATTAAACTAGAATTTCCCTTCTTTAAAAAATGGTTTGGTCTTGCTTATTAATAAAATTCAAATATCGATAAATGAGAAATAATAATTCAGAACTATAGAGGTAATCCAATGTGATAAATCTTCGTAATCCGATCATTTAATTAAGACAATATATTTCGTCTAACCCTTTGATGTCCTTTCATCCTTTCTAATAATGACCAAAACTGAAAGGATACCGCATACTCTAAAACTAGCATAATACGTTACATGCGTACTGCATATATACAATGCGTACTGCACATACAAAACTGACAGTATAACTTACAGCGTGCAGTATATATAAAATTGACAGTATAACTTAGCGTGTATAGCACATATACAACTGACAGTATAACTTACAGCGTACAGCAGATATAAAACTGACAGCATAACATACATTGTAAAGCACATATACAAATGACAGTATAACTTACAGCAAACAGCACATATAAAATTGAAAGTATAACATACATTCTAAATCACATATACAACTGACAATATAACTTAAACCGTTCGGTACGCACCAAACTGACAGGACACCGCATACTCTAAAACTAACATAATACGTTACATGCGTACTGCACATATAAAATGCGTACTGCACATATAAAGCTGACAGTATAACTTACAGCGTTTAGTACATATACAATTGACAGTATAACTTAGCGTGTATAGCACATATACAACTGACAGTATAACTTACAGCGTACAGCACATATAAAACGGACAGGATAACATACATTGTAAAGCACATATAAAACTGACAGTATAACTTACACCATACATCACATATAAAATTACATTATAACTTACAGCGTTCAGAACATATAAAACTGACAGCACAACTTACAGTGTACAGCAGACAAAAAACTGACAGTACAACTTACAACAGTCCATTGTCATACTTTTTGTTAAAGTGTACACCACATATAAGACTGACAGTATAATTAACGGAGTATATCTCATGTAAAATTGACAGTATAACATACATTGTTCAGCACATATACAACTAACAGTATAACTTACACCATACATCACATATAAAATTACAGTATAACTTGCAGCGTACAACATATATAAAATTGACAGTACATCTTAAAGTGTACAGCAGACATAAAACAGACAGTACAACTTAAAGTTTACAGCACATTTACAACTGACAGAATAACATACAGCGTACAGCACATATAAGACTGACTCTAAAACTTATATGATACAGCATGCTTACAACTGACAGTATAACTTAGAGCGTACAGTACCTATAAAACTGACGCTATAACACACAATGCAATGTAAACTACATATACAACTGACATTATAACTTAAAGCGTACAGCACATATAAAACTGACTTTACAACTTACCTTGTACAGCACACATAAAACTGACACTACAACTTACAGTGTACAGTACATATACAACTGACAGTATAACTTGCAGTGTTCAGCACATATAAAACTGACAGCGTAAATTACAGTATTCAGCACATATACAACTGACAATTTAACTTACAGTGCACAGCACATATAAAATTTATATTATAACTTAAAGCATACAGCACATATAAAAAAGACAGTTTAGTGTACCGTGTACAGCACACTTAAAAGTTATATTATATCTTAAAGGGTACAGCTTATTTGAAATTGACAGTAGAAATAACATGCAAACAGCACTCATGAAACTGACACGTTCGTATGACTATAGCCAACTGATGAACATGTTATATTTTCCTGAAACAATTTTCAAGATCTTGTTTACTGTTACCTTGACCTGTTACTCAATATCACGTTAATCAATGCATTATAGTAGCTGAGTCAAATATATAAATTACAAGCATAATCAAACACATAGTGAATTACACAATGACTTAGAGATCTTCGAGCCTTACTCGGCGTTTAAAACCTTTAAAAACGCAGAAAGTTATCAATTTACATAGTTGTTATATACAGCAATAAATACTTTTGTTTTCTGTACATTTACAATAGGTGTACAATAAATCCAAATGCACAGCATTTTCATGAAAACTGGACTAATAAACTAAGATAACACTTAATACACGTATAAGGAAAATTAAAGAAACCATTTTTTTAACCATTACAGACATATTATGAAAACGTGCTTTATTAGTCTTTTTTATCTGTACACTAATTTAAAATATAGCATGTGACAGCCATATTATTTGTTTCGAGAGTTTTGATATTAAACTAGAATTTCCCTTCTTTAAAAAATGGTTTGGTCTTGCTTATTAATAAAATTCAAATATCGATAAATGAGAAATAATAATTCAGAACTATAGAGGTAATCCAATGTGATAAATCTTCGTAATCCGATCATTTAATTAAGACAATATATTTCGTCTAACCCTTTGATGTCCTTTCATCCTTTCTAATAATGTACTTAACACAAATCAATCCAAATACTGGTCATCTTATTAACAGATAATTAATTAGCAAACTAAAGTTTGAAGGTGTTTGCACATATTCTATTAATTGCATATAAATTGCGTCTAACGGACAATACGTTGACCTATTATTCCAATCAATGGTTATCCAACCCAGTGATTAATCAGTAATTAAAATCAATCAGCACCAATCAAGTAAAAAGGCATCCCTTTTATCTTCTTTGATGTATTTTTAAACAAATCAATTAAGGCATGTTTCTTTATTAATCTGTACAACAGTTCATCTTATTATCTTTTAATTAATTGACAAACCATTTAGTGATGTTGATTGTCTATATTCAACGGTATATAACCTTGAAATTATCAGTAGCATATCAATCACTTCTGTGAATCTACTGGTTTCATATCACATACTACAACATTAGTTTTCGTCTGCATATATCACCATGGATATTACTACTGCTGCATCAGGACTCCGTGACCTGTTAGTTGCCCATGACAATACACAAATACAGCTGTCTCTCCTAGGTAAGTTTCCATTAACTAATGAGCTTTTAATTTTTATATTTGAATGTGGGTTTTAAAATGTTATTTTCAAAATTAAGCAAATTATCAATAACAAAAGGTAGGTCAGTGATCTGTTTCTTGTTTATAATAATATATCCTGTCATTAAAATATGGTAGTGGCCCCTCGCTCGTAAACAATAAAAAAGCACACGTTACTCCGCAAAATGAATTGCGTGAAAAGCAATGGTTCATGTTTCGTCTCATGCAGTATGTTTTGGTCGAATAGTATAGAAAAGTCATTATTTGTTAATGTTAAGTTGGCCCGCAAAACTCCCACGAAAAGTCTTACCCTTTTTAAGCATGTTACATATTACATCGTAGCTTTGTAACTAAATGATATTTACTCTAGCAATCAAATAATACCGTCCTGTTAATATATATGGTTGTTTATTAGTACCGTGTTTGTAATATCCTATATATCTTATAATATAGCATGAATTTATAAAGTACAATCATGTATGTATGTCCTTGTTTTCAGATGAACAAAACACTTCTATAAGCCAGAGGATGCTCATGTGTTCCATGGGAGGTTCCCGCTCCCAACAGCTCCACCTTGTTCTCCGCTTGTCTGTCAGTGAGGGTGTACGTCAGATGTACACGCAGTATGGGAACAAGACATGGCAACAGGTAATTACACATTATTTATATTTTTATATTTTCATATGCGTTATAGAATTGATGTTGGTGTTTTAGTTTCTAGCACAACTATGTATAAGCAGGATTGCGTTGAGACAAACTCTGAAATCAATAACAAAGAACCAAGAGTGTTGCTACCGCGATTTTCGCTGTGAATTATTTGATTATGCTCTTATTCCACATACTACGTTTATTTACTGAATTTCCTTCGTTATTATTTTCATATAATTTGTTATTCATTTGCTTGTTCCTTCGTTTATTTAAATTTTAATAACTTCAGGTCCAGCAAAAGGCCAGTGCCATCGCGATAGCACTCGAGTCAGACGATAGTGACAGTGAACAGACGTCACCAATGAGGTCAAGGTCATCAGCACCAGGTACTAGCAATGACAAGGCTGTTGGAGTGTGGGCTAGCGCTTTCTGCGAGTTTTACAGAGACTGTTAATGATATCAGTAGCAATAGATATTATATTGTGTGTTGTGATTTAAGAATGTGCTATTCGACTATTCAGACGTGCTAAAGAAGATGTTGTTTGTAATGTGATTGTTATTTATTATCAGCATCATGCTATTATACATATGTTTTATATACATTAATTGTAATACCCTAATGTTAAATATGGGTTATATAATACATGTGATATTATTATGAAAATACATATTATTGAATATTAGCTTGTACGTTATATTTAAACATAGTTATTTGTTGAAGATTGATGTCGTAAAGCACACTTATTCAGTAGTGACCAATAGCCACCAGAAGATTGACAGTTACACCCCACCTACTGAACATATAAAACGACAGTATAACTTACATATATAGAGTACACATTAACTGTATGTATTACCTTATATGCCTTCAGTACACATACAACTGACAGATTAACTTAAACCGTTCGGTACGGACCAAACTGACAGGATACCGCATACTCTAAAACTAACATAATACGTTACATGCGTACTGCATATATACAATGCGTACTGCACATACAAAACTGACAGCATAACTTACAGCGTGCAGTATATATAAAATTGACAGTATAAATTAGCGTGTATAGCACATATACAACTGACAGTATAACTTACAGCGTACAGAAGATATAAAACTGACAGCATAACATACATTCTAAATCACATATACAACTGACAATATAACTTAAACTGTTCGGTACGCACCACACTGACAGGATACCGCATACTCTAAAACTAACATAATACGTTACATGCGTACTGCACATATACAATGCGTACTGCACATATAAAGCTGACAGTATAACTTACAGCGTACAGTACATATACAATTAACAGTATAACTTAGCGTGTATAGCACATATACAACTGACAGTATAACTTACAGCGTACAGCACATATAAAACTGACAGCATAACATACATTGTAAAGCACATATACAACTGACAGTATAACTTACAGCATACAGCACATATAAAATTGAAAGTATAACATACATTCTAAATCACATATACAACTGACAATATAACTTAAACTGTTCGGTATGCAACAAACTGACAGGATACCGCATACTCTAAAACTAACATAATACGTTACATGCGTACTGCACATATACAATGCGTACTGCACATATAAAGCTGACAGTATAACTTACAGCGTACAGTACATATACAATTGACAGTATAACTTAGCGTGTATAGCACATATACAACTGACAGTATAACTTACAGCGTACAGCACATATAAAACTGACAGCATAACATACATTGTAAAGCACATATACAACTGACAGTATAACTTACACCATACATCACATATAAAATTACATTATAACGTACAGCGTTCAGAACATATAAAACTGACAGCACAACTTACAGTGTACAGCACACAAAAAACTGACAGTACAACTTACAACAGTCCATTGTCATACTTTTTTTAAAGTGTACACCACATATAAGACTGACAGTATAACTAACGGAGTATATCTCATATTAAATTGACAGTATAACATACATTGTACAGCACATATACAACTAACAGTATAACTTACACCATATATCACATATAAAACTACAGTATAACTTGCAGCATACAGCATATATAAAATTGACAGTACAACTTAAAGTGTACAGCAGATATAAAACAGACAGTACAACTTAAAGTTTACAGCACATTTACAACTGACAGAATAACATACAGCGTACAGCACATATAAGACTGACTCTAAAACTTATATGATACAGCATGCTTACAACTGACAGTATAACTTAGAGCGTACAGTACCTATAAAACTGACGCTATAGCATACAATGCAATGTAAACTACATATAAAACTGACATTATAACTTAAAGCGTACAGCACATATAAAACTGACAGTATAACTGACAGTGTACAGTTCATATAACAATTACAGTATAACTTACATCATACATCACATATAAAAAAAACATTATAACTTACAGTGCACAGCAGACATAAAACAGACAGTACAACTTAAAGTGAACAGCACATATACAACTGACAGAATAACTTACAGTGTACACATATAAAACTGACAGTATAACTTACAGCTTACAGAACATATAAAAATACAGTATAACTTACAACGTGCAGCACATATAAAATTACTGTATATATTACAGCGTACAGCACCTATAAAACTGACTTTACAACTTACCTTGTACAGCACACATAAAACTGAAACTACAACTTACAGTGTACAGTACATATACAACTGACTGTATAACTTGCAGTGTTCAGCACATATAAAACTGACAGCGTAAATTACAGTATTCAGCAGATATACAACTGACAATTTAACTTACAGTGCACAGCACATATAAAATTGACATTATAACTTACAGCGTACAGCACATATAAAAAAGACAGTTTAGTGTACCGTGTACAGCACACTTAAAAGTTATATTATATCTTAAAGGGTACAGCTTATTTGAAATTGACAGTAGAAATAACATGCAAAGAGCACTCATGAAACTGACACGTTCGTATGACTATAGCCAACTGATGAACATGTTATATTTTCCTGAAACAATTTTCAAGATCTTGTTTACTGTTACCTTGACCTGTTACTCAATATCACGTTAATCAATGCATTATAGTAGCTGAGTCAAATATATAAATTGCAAGCATAATCAAACACATAGTGAATTACACAATGACTTAGAGATCTTCGGGCCTTACTCGGCGTTTAAACCCTTCAAAAACGCAGAAAGTTATCAATTTACATAGTTGTTATATATAGCTATAAATACTTTTGTTTTTTGTACATTTACAATAGGTGTACAACAAATCCAAATGCACAGCATTTTCATGACAACTGATCTAATAAACTAAGATAACACTTAATACACGTATAAGGAAAATTAAAGAAACCATTTTTTTAACCATTACAGACATATTATGAAAACGTGCTTTATGTATCTTTTTTATCTGTACACTAATTTTAAATATAGCATGTGACAGCCATATTATTTGTTTCGAGAGTTTTGATATTAAACTAGAATTTCCCTTCTTAAAAAATGGTTTGGTCTTGCTTATTAATAAAATTCAAATATCGATAAATAAGAAATAATAATTCAGAACTATAGAGGTAATCCAATGTGATAAATCTTCGTAATCCGATCATTTAATTAAGACAATATATTTCGTCTAACCCTTTGATGTCCTTTCATCCTTTCTAATAATGTACTTAACACAAATCAATCCAAATACTGGTCATCTTATTAACAGATAATTAATTAGCAAACTAAAGTTTGAAGGTGTTTGCACATATTCTATTAATTGCATATAAATTGCGTCTTATTAATAACGGACAATACGTTGACCTATTATTCCAATCAATGGTTATCCAACCCAGTGAGTAATCAGTAATTAAAATCAATCAGCACCAATCAAGTAAAAAGGCATCCCTTTTATCTTCTTTGATGTATTTTTAAACAAATCAATTAAGGCATGTTCTTTATTAATCAGTACAACAGTTCATCTTATTATCTTTTAATTAATTGACAAACCATTTAGTGATGTTGATTGTCTATTTTCAACGGTATATAACCTTGAAATTATCAGTAGCATATCAATCACTTCTGTGAATCACATACTACAACATTAGTTTTCGTCTGCATATATCACCATGGATATTACTACTGCTGCATCAGGACTCCGTGACCTGTTAGTTGCCCATGACAATACACAAATACAGCTGTCTCTCCTAGGTAAGTTTCCAATAACTAATGAGCTTTTAATTTTTATATTTGAATGTGGGTTTTAAAATGTTATTTTCAAAATTAAGCAAATTATCAATAACAAACAGTAGGTCAGTGATCTGTTTCTTGTTTATAATAATATATCCTGTCATTAAAATATGGTAGTGGCCCCTCGCTCGTAAACAATAAAAACGCACACGTTACTCCACAAAATGAATTGCGTGAAAAGCAATGGTTCATGTTTCGTCTCATTCAGTATGTTTTGGTCGAATAGTACAGAAAAGTCATTATTTGTTAATGTTAAGTTGGCCCGCAAAACTCCCACGAAAAGTCTTACCCTTTTTAAGCATGTTACATATTACATCGTAGCTTTGTAACTAAATGATATTTACTCTAGCAATCAAATAATACCGTCCTGTTAATATATATGGTTGTTTATTAGTACCGTGTTTGTAATATCCTATATATCTTATAATATAGCATGAATTTATAAAGTACAATCATGTATGTATGTCCTTGTTTTCAGATGAACAAAACACTTCTATAAGCCAGAGGATGCTCATGTGTTCCATGGGAGGTTCCCGCTCCCAACAGCTCCACCTTGTTCTCCGCTTGTCTGTCAGTGAGGGTGTACGTCAGATGTACACGCAGTACGGGAACAAGACATGGCAACAGGTAATTACACATTATTTATATTTTTATATTTTCATATGCGTTATAGAATTGATTTTGGTGTTTTAGTTTCTAGCACAACTAAGTATAAGCAGGATTGCGTTGAGACAAACTCTAAAATCAATAACAAAGAACCAAGAGTATTGCTACCGTGATTTTCGCTGTGAATTATTTGATTATGCTCTTATTCCACAAACTACGTTTATTTACTGAATTTCCTTCGTTATTATTTTTATATAATTTGTTATTCATTTGCTTGTTCCTTCGTTTATTCAAATTTTAATAACTTCAGGTCCAGCAAAAGGCCAGTTCCATCGCGATAGCACTCGAGTCAGACGATAGTGACAGTGAACAGACGTCACCAATGAGGTCAAGGTCATCAGCACCAGGTACCAACAATGACAAGGCTGTTGGAGTGTGGGCTAGCGCTTTCTGCGAGTTTTACAGAGACTGTTAATGATATCAGTAGCAATAGATATTATATTGTGTGTTGTGATTTAAGAATGTGCTATTCGACTATTCAGACGTGCTAAAGAAGATGTTGTTTGTAATGTGATTGTTATTTATTATCAGCATCATGCTATTATACATATGTTTTATATACATTAATTGTAATACCCTAATGTTAAATATGGGTTATATAATACATGTGATATTATTATGAAAATAAATATTATTGAATATTAGCTTGTACGTTATATTTAAACATAGTTATTTGTTGAAGATTGATGTCGTAAAGCACACTTATTCAGTAGTGACCAATAGCCACCAGAAGATTGACAGTTACACCCCACCTACTGAACATATAAAACGACAGTATAACTTACATATATAGAGTACACATTAACTGTATGTATTACCTTATATGCCTTCAGTACACATACAACTGACAGATTAACTTAAACCGTTCGGTACGGACCAAACTGACAGTATACCGCATACTCTAAAACTAACATAATACGTTACATGCGTACTGCATATATACAATGCGTACTGCACATACAAAACTAACAGTATAACTTACAGCGTGCAGTATATATAAAATTGACAGTATAACTTAGCGTGTATAGCACATATACAACTGACAGTATAACTTACAGCGTACAGAAGATATAAAACTGACAGCATAACATACATTGTAAAGCACATATACAACTGACAGTATAACTTACAGCATACAGCACATATAAAATTGAAAGTATAACATACATTCTAAATCACATATACAACTGACAATATAAATTAAACTGTTCGGTACGCACCAAACTGACAGGATACCGCATACTCTAAAACTAACATAATACGTTACATGCGTACTGCACATATACAATGCGTACTGCACATATAAAGCTGACAGTATAACTTACAGCGTACAGTAGATATACAATTGACAGTATAACTTAGCGTGTATAGCACATATACAACTGACAGTATAACTTACAGCGTACAGCACATATAAAACTGACAGCATAACATACATTGTAAAGCACATATACAACTGACAGTATAACTTACAGCATACAGCACATATAAAATTGAAAGTATAACATACATTCTAAATCACATATACAACTGACAATATAACTTAAACTGTTCGGTACGCACCAAACTGACAGGATACCGCATACTCTAAAACTAACATAATACGTTACATGCGTACTGCACATATACAATGCGTACTGCACATATAAAGCTGACAGTAAAACTTACAGCGTACAGTACATATACAATTGACAGTATAACTTAGCGTGTATAGCACATATACAACTGACAGTATAACTTACAGCGTACAGCACATATAAAACTGACAGCATAACATACATTGTAAAGCACATATACAACTGACAGTATAACTTACACCATACATCACATATAAAATTACATTATAACGTACAGCGTTCAGAACATATAAAACTGACAGCACAACTTACAGTGTACAGCACACAAAAAACTGACAGTACAACTTACAACAGTCCATTGTCATACTTTTTTTAAAGTGTACACCACATATAAGACTGACAGTATAACTAACGGAGTATATCTCATATTAAATTGACAGTATAACATACATTGTACAGCACATATACAACTAACAGTATAACTTACACCATATATCACATATAAAACTACAGTATAACTTGCAGCGTACAGCATATATAAAATTGACAGTACAACTTAAAGTGTACAGCAGATATAAAACAGACAGTACAACTCAAAGTTTACAGCCCATTTACAACTGACAGAATAACATACAGCGTACAGCACATATAAGACTGACTCTAAAACTTATATGATACAGCATGCTTACAACTGACAGTATAACTTAGAGCGTACAGTACCTATAAAACTGACGCTATAGCATACAATGCAATGTAAACTACATATAAAACTGACATTATAACTTAAAGCGTACAGCACATATAAAACTGACAGTATAACTGACAGTGTACAGTTCATATAACAATTACAGTATAACTTACATCATACATCACATATAAAAAAAACATTATAACTTACAGTGCACAGCAGACATAAAACTGACAGTACAACTTAAAGTGAACAGCACATATACAACTGACAGAATAACTTACAGTGTACACATATAAAACTGACAGTATAACTTACAGCTTACAGAACATATAAAAATACAGTATAACTTACAACGTGCAGCACATATAAAATTACTGTATATATTACAGCGTACAGCACCTATAAAACTGACTTTACAACTTACCTTGTACAGCACACATAAAACTGAAACTACAACTTACAGTGTACAGTACATATACAACTGACTGTATAACTTGCAGTGTTCAGCACATATAAAACTGACAGCGTAAATTACAGTATTCAGCAGATATACAACTGACAATTTAACTTACAGTGCACAGCACATATAAAATTGACATTATAACTTACAGCGTACAGCACATATAAAAAAGACAGTTTAGTGTACCGTGTACAGCACACTTAAAAGTTATATTATATCTTAAAGGGTACAGCTTATTTGAAATTGACAGTAGAAATAACATGCAAACAGCACTCATGAAACTGACACGTTCGTATGACTATAGCCAACTGATGAACATGTTATATTTTCCTGAAACAATTTTCAAGATCTTGTTTACTGTTACCTTGACCTGTTACTCAATATCACGTTAATCAATGCATTATAGTAGCTGAGTCAAATATATAAATTACAAGCATAATCAATCACATAGTGAATTACACAATGACTTAGAGATCTTCGGGCCTTACTCGGCGTTTAAAACCTTTAAAAACGCAGAAAGTTATCAATTTACATAGCTGTTATATATAGCAATAAATACTTTTGTTTTCTGTACATTTACAATAGGTGTACAATAAATCCAAATGCACAGCATTTTCATGACAACAGATCTAATAAACTAAGATAACACTTAATACACGTATAAGGAAAATTAAAGAAACCATTTTTTTAACCATTACAGACATATTATGAAAACGTGCTTTATGTATCTTTTTTATCTGTACACTAATTTAAAATATAGCATGTGACAGCCATATTATTTGTTTCGAGAGTTTTGATATTAAACTAGAATTTCCCTTCTTTAAAAAATGGTTTGGTCTTGCTTATTAATAAAATTCAAATATCGATAAATGAGAAATAATAATTCAGAACTATAGAGGTAATCCAATGTGATAAATCTTCGTAATCCGATCATTTAATTAAGACAATATATTTCGTCTAACCCTTTGATGTCCTTTCATCCTTTCTAATAATGTACTTAACACAAATCAATCCAAATACTGGTCATCTTATTAACAGATAATTAATTAGCAAACTAAAGTTTGAAGGTGTTTGCACATATTCTATTAATTGCATATAAATTGCGTCTTATTAATAACGGACAATACGTTGACCTATTATTCCAATCAATGGTTATCCAACCCAGTGAGTAATCAGTAATTAAAATCAATCAGCACCAATCAAGTAAAAAGGCATCCCTTTTATCTTCTTTGATGTATTTTTAAACAAATCAATTAAGGCATGTTCTTTATTAATCAGTACAACAGTTCATCTTATTATCTTTTAATTAATTGACAAACCATTTAGTGATGTTGATTGTCTATTTTCAACGATATATAACCTTGAAATTATCAGTAGCATATCAATCACTTCTGTGAATCACATACTACAACATTAGTTTTCGTCTGCATATATCACCATGGATATTACTACTGCTGCATCAGGACTCCGTGACCTGTTAGTTGCCCATGACAATACACAAATACAGCTGTCTCTCCTAGGTAAGTTTCCAATAACTAATGAGCTTTTAATTTTTATATTTGAATGTGGGTTTTAAAATGTTATTTTCAAAATTAAGCAAATTATCAATAACAAACGGTAGGTCAGTGATCTGTTTCTTGTTTATAATAATATATCCTGTCATTAAAATATGGTAGTGGCCCCTCGCTCGTAAACAATAAAAAAGCACACGTTACTCCGCAAAATGAATTGCGTGAAAAGCAATGGTTCATGTTTCGTCTCATTCAGTATGTTTTGGTCGAATAGTATAGAAAAGTCATTATTTGTTAATGTTAAGTTGGCCCGCAAAACTCCCACGAAAGGTCTTATCCTTTTTAAGCATGTTACATATTACATCGTAGCTTTCTAACTAAATGATATTTACTCTAGCAATCAAATAATACCGTCCTGTTAATATATATGGTTGTTTATTAGTACCGTGTTTGTAATATCCTATATATCTTATAATATAGCATGAATTTATAAAGTACAATCATGTATGTATGTCCTTGTTTTCAGATGAACAAAACACTTCTATAAGCCAGAGGATGCTCATGTGTTCCATGGGAGGTTCCCGCTCCCAACAGCTCCACCTTGTTCTCCGCTTGTCTGTCAGTGAGGGTGTACGTCAGATGTACACGCAGTACGGGAACAAGACATGGCAACAGGTAATTACACATTATTCATATTTTTATATTTTCATATGCGTTATAGAATTGATTTTGGTGTTTTAGTTTCTAGCACAACTACGTATAAGCAGGATTGCGTTGAGACAAACTCTGAAATCAATAACAAAGAACCAAGAGTGTTGCTACCGCGATTTTCGCTGTGAATTATTTGATTATGCTCTTATTCCACATACTACGTTTATTTACTGACTTTCCTTCGTTATTATTTTCATATAATTTGTTATTCATTTGCTTGTTCCTTCGTTTATTCAAATTTTAATAACTTCAGGTCCAGCAAAAGGCCAGTTCCATCGCGATAGCACTCGAGTCAGACGATAGTGACAGTGAACAGACGTCACCAATGCGGTCAAGGTCATCAGCACCAGGTACCAGCAATGACAAGGCTGTTGGAGTGTGGGCTAGCGCTTTCTGCGAGTTTTACAGAGACTGTTAATGATATCAGTAGCAATAGATATTATTTTGTGTGTTGTGATTTAAGAATGTGCTATTCGACTATTGAGACGTGCTAAAGAAGATGTTGTTTGTAATGTGATTGTTATTTATTATCAGCATCATGCTATTATATATATGTTTTATATACATTAATTGTAATACCCTAATGTTAAATATGGGTTATATAATACATGTGATATTATTATGAAAATAAATATTATTGAATATTAGCTTGTACGTTATAATTAAAATAGTTATTTGTTGAAGATTGATGTCGTAAAGCACACTTATTCAGTAGTGACCAATAGCCACCAGAAGATTGACAGTTACACCCCACCTACTAAACATATAAAACGACAGTATAACTTACATATATAGAGTACACATTAACTGCATGTATTACCTTATATGCCTTCAGTACACATACAACTGACAGATTAACTTAAACCGTTCGGTACGGACCAAACTGAAAGGATACCGCATACTCTAAAACTAGCATAATACGTTACATGCGTACTGCATATATACAATGCGTACTGCACATACAAAACTGACAGTATAACTTACAGCGTGCAGTATATATAAAATTGACAGTATAACTTAGCGTGTATAGCACATATACAACTGACAGTATAACTTACAGCGTACAGCAGATATAAAACTGACAGCATAACATACATTGTAAAGCACATATACAAAAGACAGTATAACTTACAGCAAACAGCACATATAAAATTGAAAGTATAACATACATTCTAAATCACATATACAACTGACAATATAACTTAAACCGTTCGGTACGCACCAAACTGACAGGACACCGCATACTCTAAAACTAACATAATACGTTACATGCGTACTGCACATATAAAATGCGTACTGCACATATAAAGCTGACAGTATAACTTACAGCGTTTAGTACATATACAATTGACAGTATAACTTACAGCGTACAGCACATATAAAACGGACAGGATAACATACATTGTAAAGCACATATAAAACTGACAGTATAACTTACACCATACATCACATATAAAATTACATTATAACTTACAGCGTTCAGAACATATAAAACTGACAGCACAACTTACAGTGTACAGCAGACAAAAAAATGACAGTACAACTTACAACAGTCCATTGTCATACTTTTTGTTAAAGTGTACACCACATATAAGACTGACAGTATAATTAACGGAGTATATCTCATGTAAAATTGACAGTATAACATACATTGTTCAGCACATATACAACTAACAGTATAACTTACACCATACATCACATATAAAATTACAGTATAACTTGCAGCGTACAACATATATAAAATTGACAGTACAACTTAAAGTGTACAGCAGACATAAAACAGACAGTACAACTTAAAGTTTACAGCACATTTACAACTGACAGAATAACATACAGCGTACAGCACATATAAGACTGACTCTAAAACTTATATGATACAGCATGCTTACAACTGACAGTATAAATTAGAGCGTACAGTACCTATAAAACTGACGCTATAACACACAATGCAATGTAAACTACATATACAACTGACATTATAACTTAAAGCGTACAGCACATATAAAACTGACAGTGTACAGTTCATATAACAATTACAGTATAACTTACATCATACATCACATATAAAAAAAAACATTATAACTTACAATGCACAGCAGACATAAAACTGACAGTACAACTTAAAGTGGACAGCACATATACAACTGACAGAATAACTTACAGTGTACAGCACATATAAAACTGACAGTATAACTTACAGCTTACAGAACATATAAAAATACAGTATAACTTACAACGTGCAGCACATATAAAATAACTGTATATATTACAGCGTACAGCACCTATAAAACTGACTTTACAACTTACCTTGTACAGCACACATAAAACTGAAACTACAACTTACAGTGTACAGTACATATACAACTGACTGTATAACTTGCAGTGTTCAGCACATATAAAACTGACAGCGTAAATTACAGTATTCAGCACATATACAACTGACAATTTAACTTACAGTGCACAGCACATATAAAATTTACATTATAACTTAAAGCATACAGCACATATAAAAAAGACAGTTTAGTGTACCGTGTACAGCACACTTAAAAGTTATATTACATCTTAAAGGGTACAGCTTATTTGAAATTGACAGTAGAAATAACATGCAAACAGCACTCATGAAACTGACACGTTCGTATGACTATAGCCAACTGATGAACATGTTATATTTTCCTGAAACAATTTTCAAGATCTTGTTTACTGTTACCTTGACCTGTTACTCAATATCACGTTAATCAATGCATTATAGTAGCTGAGTCAAATATATAAATTACAAGCATAATCAAACACATAGTGAATTACAAAATGACTTAGAGATCTTCGAGCCTTACTCGGCGTTTAAAACCTTTAAAAACGCAAGAAAGTTATCAATTTACATAGTTGTTATATACAGCAATAAATACTTTTGTTTTCTGTACATTTACAATAGGTGTACAATAAATCCAAATGCACAGCATTTTCATGAAAACTGGACTAATAAACTAAGATAACACTTAATACACGTATAAGGAAAACTTAAAGAAACCATTTTTTTAACCATTACAGACATATTCTGAAAAACGTGCTTTATGAGTCTTTTTTATCTGTACACTAATTTAAAATATAGCATGTGACAGCCATATTATTTGTTTCGAGAGTTTTGATATTAAACTAGAATTTCCCTTCTTTAAAAAATGGTTTGGTCTTGCTTATTAATAAAATTCAAATATCGATAAATGAGAAATAATAATTCAGAACTATAGAGGTAATCCAATGTGATAAATCTTCGTAATCCGATCATTTAATTAAGACAATATATTTCGTCTAACCCTTTGATGTCCTTTCATCCTTTCTAATAATGTACTTAACACAAATCAATCCAAATACTGGTCATCTTATTAACAGATAATTAATTAGCAAACTAAAGTTTGAAGGTGTTTGCACATATTCTATTAATTGCATATAAATTGCGTCTAACGGACAATACGTTGACCTATTATTCCAATCAATGGTTATCCAACCCAGTGATTAATCAGTAATTAAAATCAATCAGCACCAATCAAGTAAAAAGGCATCCCTTTTATCTTCTTTGATGTATTTTTAAACAAATCAATTAAGGCATGTTTCTTTATTAATCTGTACAACAGTTCATCTTATTATCTTTTAATTAATTGACAAACCATTTAGTGATGTTGATTGTCTATTTTCAACGGTATATAACCTTGAAATTATCAGTAGCATATCAATCACTTCTGTGAATCTACTGGTTTCATATCACATACTACAACATTAGTTTTCGTCTGCATATATCACCATGGATATTACTACTGCTGCATCAGGACTCCGTGACCTGTTAGTTGCCCATGACAATACACAAATACAGCTGTCTCTCCTAGGTAAGTTTCCAATAACTAATGAGCTTTTAATTTTTATATTTGAATGTGGGTTTTAAAATGTTATTTTCAAAATTAAGCAAATTATCAATAACAAAAGGTAGGTCAGTGATCTGTTTCTTGTTTATAATAATATATCCTGTCATTAAAATATGGTAGTGGCCCCTCGCTCGTAAACAATAAAAAAGCACACGTTACTCCGCAAAATGACTTGCGTGAAAAGCAATGGTTCATGTTTCGTCTCATTCAGTATGTTTTGGTCGAATAGTATAGAAAAGTCATTATTTGTTAATGTTAAGTTGGCCCGCAAAACTCCCACGAAAAGTCTTATCCTTTTTAAGCATGTTACATATTACATCGTAGCTTTGTAACTAAATGATATTTACTCTAGCAATCAAATAATACCGTCCTGTTAATATATATGGTTGTTTATTAGTACCGTGTTTGTAATATCCTATATATCTTATAATATAGCATGAATTTATAAAGTACAATCATGTATGTATGTTCTTGTTTTCAGATGAACAAAACACTTCTATAAGCCAGAGGATGCTCATGTGTTCCATGGGAGGTTCCCGCTCCCAACAGCTCCACCTTGTTCTCCGCTTGTCTGTCAGTGAGGGTGTACGTCAGATGTACACGCAGTACGGGAACACGACATGGCAACAGGTAATTACACATTATTCATATTTTTATATTTTCATATGCGTTATAGAATTGATTTTGGTGTTTTAGTTTCTAGCACAACTACGTATAAGCAGGATTGCGTTGAGACAAACTCTGAAATCAATAACAAAGAACCAAGAGTGTTGCTACCGCGATTTTCGCTGTGAATTATTTGATTATGCTCTTATTTTCATCTAATTTGTTATTCATTTGCTTGTTCCTTCGTTTATTCAAATTTTAATAACTTCAGGTCCAGCAAAAGGCCAGTTCCATCGCGATAGCACTCGAGTCAGACGATAGTGACAGTGAACAGACGTCACCAATGCGGTCAAGGTCATCAGCACCAGGTACCAGCAATGACAAGGCTGTTGGAGTGTGGGCTAGCGCTTTCTGCGAGTTTTACAGAGACTGTTAATGATATCAGTAGCAATAGATATTATATTGTGTGTTGTGATTTAAGAATGTGCTATTCGACTATTGAGACGTGCTAAAGAAGATGTTGTTTGTAATGTGATTGTTATTTATTATCAGCATCATGCTATTATATATATGTTTTATATACATTAATTGTAATACCCTAATGTTAAATATGGGTTATATAATACATGTGATATTATTATGAAAATAAATATTATTGAATATTAGCTTGTACGTTATATTTAAAATAGTTATTTGTTGAAGATTGATGTCGTAAAGCACACTTATTCAGTAGTGACCAATAGCCACCAGAAGATTGACAGTTACACCCCACCTACTAAACATATAAAACGACAGTATAACTTACATATATAGAGTACACATTAACTGCATGTATTACCTTATATGCCTTCAGTACACATACAACTGACAGATTAACTTAAACCGTTCGGTACGGACCAAACTGAAAGGATACCGCATACTCTAAAACTAGCATAATACGTTACATGCGTACTGCATATATACAATGCGTACTGCACATACAAAACTGACAGTATAACTTACAGCGTGCAGTATATATAAAATTGACAGTATAACTTAGCGTGTATAGCACATATACAACTGACAGTATAACTTACAGCGTACAGCAGATATAAAACTGACAGCATAACATACATTGTAAAGCACATATACAACTGACAGTATAACTTACAGCATACAGCACATATAAAATTGAAAGTATAACATACATTCTAAATCACATATACAACTGACAATATAAATTAAACTGTTCGGTACGCACCAAACTGACAGGATACCGCATACTCTAAAACTAACATAATACGTTACATGCGTACTGCACATATACAATGCGTACTGCACATATAAAGCTGACAGTATAACTTACAGCGTACAGTAGATATACAATTGACAGTATAACTTAGCGTGTATAGCACATATACAACTGACAGTATAACTTACAGCGTACAGCACATATAAAACTGACAGCATAAGCAGGATTGCGTTGAGACAAACTCTAAAATCAATAACAAAGAACCAAGAGTATTGCTACCGCGATTTTCGCTGTGAATTATTTGATTATGCTCTTATTCCACAAACATGCAAACAGCACTCATGAAACTGACACGTTCGTATGACTATAGCCAACTGATGAACATGTTATATTTTCCTGAAACAATTTTCAAGATCTTGTTTACTGTTACCTTGACCTGTTACTCAATATCACGTTAATCAATGCATTATAGTAGCTGAGTCAAATATATAAATTACAAGCATAATCAAACACATAGTGAATTACACAATGACTTAGAGATCTTCGATCCTTACTCGGCGTTTAAAACCTTTAAAAACGCAGAAAGTTATCAATTTACATAGTTGTTATATACAGCAATAAATACTTTTGTTTTCTGTACATTTACAATAGGTGTACAATAAATCCAAATGCACAGCATTTTCATGAAAACTGGACTAATAAACTAAGATAACACTTAATACACGTATAAGGAAAATTAAAGAAACCATTTTTTTAACCATTACAGACATATTATGAAAACGTGCTTTATGAGTCTTTTTTATCTGTACACTAATTTAAAATATAGCATGTGACAGCCATATTATTTGTTTCGAGAGTTTTGATATTAAACTAGAATTTCCCTTCTTTAAAAAATGGTTTGGTCTTGCTTATTAATAAAATTCAAATATCGATAAATGAGAAATAATAATTCAGAACTATAGAGGTAATCCAATGTGATAAATCTTCGTAATCCGATCATTTAATTAAGACAATATATTTCGTCTAACCCTTTGATGTCCTTTCATCCTTTCTAATAATGACCAAAACTGAAAGGATACCGCATACTCTAAAACTAGCATAATACGTTACATGCGTACTGCATATATACAATGCGTACTGCACATACAAAACTGACAGTATAACTTACAGCGTGCAGTATATATAAAATTGACAGTATAACTTAGCGTGTATAGCACATATACAACTGACAGTATAACTTACAGCGTACAGCAGATATAAAACTGACAGCATAACATACATTGTAAAGCACATATACAAATGACAGTATAACTTACAGCAAACAGCACATATAAAATTGAAAGTATAACATACATTCTAAATCACATATACAACTGACAATATAACTTAAACCGTTCGGTACGCACCAAACTGACAGGACACCGCATACTCTAAAACTAACATAATACGTTACATGCGTACTGCACATATAAAATGCGTACTGCACATATAAAGCTGACAGTATAACTTACAGCGTTTAGTACATATACAATTGACAGTATAACTTAGCGTGTATAGCACATATACAACTGACAGTATAACTTACAGCGTACAGCACATATAAAACGGACAGGATAACATACATTGTAAAGCACATATAAAACTGACAGTATAACTTACACCATACATCACATATAAAATTACATTATAACTTACAGCGTTCAGAACATATAAAACTGACAGCACAACTTACAGTGTACAGCAGACAAAAAACTGACAGTACAACTTACAACAGTCCATTGTCATACTTTTTGTTAAAGTGTACACCACATATAAGACTGACAGTATAATTAACGGAGTATATCTCATGTAAAATTGACAGTATAACATACATTGTTCAGCACATATACAACTAACAGTATAACTTACACCATACATCACATATAAAATTACAGTATAACTTGCAGCGTACAACATATATAAAATTGACAGTACATCTTAAAGTGTACAGCAGACATAAAACAGACAGTACAACTTAAAGTTTACAGCACATTTACAACTGACAGAATAACATACAGCGTACAGCACATATAAGACTGACTCTAAAACTTATATGATACAGCATGCTTACAACTGACAGTATAACTTAGAGCGTACAGTACCTATAAAACTGACGCTATAACACACAATGCAATGTAAACTACATATACAACTGACATTATAACTTAAAGCGTACAGCACATATAAAACTGACTTTACAACTTACCTTGTACAGCACACATAAAACTGACACTACAACTTACAGTGTACAGTACATATACAACTGACAGTATAACTTGCAGTGTTCAGCACATATAAAACTGACAGCGTAAATTACAGTATTCAGCACATATACAACTGACAATTTAACTTACAGTGCACAGCACATATAAAATTTATATTATAACTTAAAGCATACAGCACATATAAAAAAGACAGTTTAGTGTACCGTGTACAGCACACTTAAAAGTTATATTATATCTTAAAGGGTACAGCTTATTTGAAATTGACAGTAGAAATAACATGCAAACAGCACTCATGAAACTGACACGTTCGTATGACTATAGCCAACTGATGAACATGTTATATTTTCCTGAAACAATTTTCAAGATCTTGTTTACTGTTACCTTGACCTGTTACTCAATATCACGTTAATCAATGCATTATAGTAGCTGAGTCAAATATATAAATTACAAGCATAATCAAACACATAGTGAATTACACAATGACTTAGAGATCTTCGAGCCTTACTCGGCGTTTAAAACCTTTAAAAACGCAGAAAGTTATCAATTTACATAGTTGTTATATACAGCAATAAATACTTTTGTTTTCTGTACATTTACAATAGGTGTACAATAAATCCAAATGCACAGCATTTTCATGAAAACTGGACTAATAAACTAAGATAACACTTAATACACGTATAAGGAAAATTAAAGAAACCATTTTTTTAACCATTACAGACATATTATGAAAACGTGCTTTATTAGTCTTTTTTATCTGTACACTAATTTAAAATATAGCATGTGACAGCCATATTATTTGTTTCGAGAGTTTTGATATTAAACTAGAATTTCCCTTCTTTAAAAAATGGTTTGGTCTTGCTTATTAATAAAATTCAAATATCGATAAATGAGAAATAATAATTCAGAACTATAGAGGTAATCCAATGTGATAAATCTTCGTAATCCGATCATTTAATTAAGACAATATATTTCGTCTAACCCTTTGATGTCCTTTCATCCTTTCTAATAATGTACTTAACACAAATCAATCCAAATACTGGTCATCTTATTAACAGATAATTAATTAGCAAACTAAAGTTTGAAGGTGTTTGCACATATTCTATTAATTGCATATAAATTGCGTCTAACGGACAATACGTTGACCTATTATTCCAATCAATGGTTATCCAACCCAGTGATTAATCAGTAATTAAAATCAATCAGCACCAATCAAGTAAAAAGGCATCCCTTTTATCTTCTTTGATGTATTTTTAAACAAATCAATTAAGGCATGTTTCTTTATTAATCTGTACAACAGTTCATCTTATTATCTTTTAATTAATTGACAAACCATTTAGTGATGTTGATTGTCTATATTCAACGGTATATAACCTTGAAATTATCAGTAGCATATCAATCACTTCTGTGAATCTACTGGTTTCATATCACATACTACAACATTAGTTTTCGTCTGCATATATCACCATGGATATTACTACTGCTGCATCAGGACTCCGTGACCTGTTAGTTGCCCATGACAATACACAAATACAGCTGTCTCTCCTAGGTAAGTTTCCATTAACTAATGAGCTTTTAATTTTTATATTTGAATGTGGGTTTTAAAATGTTATTTTCAAAATTAAGCAAATTATCAATAACAAAAGGTAGGTCAGTGATCTGTTTCTTGTTTATAATAATATATCCTGTCATTAAAATATGGTAGTGGCCCCTCGCTCGTAAACAATAAAAAAGCACACGTTACTCCGCAAAATGAATTGCGTGAAAAGCAATGGTTCATGTTTCGTCTCATGCAGTATGTTTTGGTCGAATAGTATAGAAAAGTCATTATTTGTTAATGTTAAGTTGGCCCGCAAAACTCCCACGAAAAGTCTTACCCTTTTTAAGCATGTTACATATTACATCGTAGCTTTGTAACTAAATGATATTTACTCTAGCAATCAAATAATACCGTCCTGTTAATATATATGGTTGTTTATTAGTACCGTGTTTGTAATATCCTATATATCTTATAATATAGCATGAATTTATAAAGTACAATCATGTATGTATGTCCTTGTTTTCAGATGAAGAAAACACTTCTATAAGCCAGAGGATGCTCATGTGTTCCATGGGAGGTTCCCGCTCCCAACAGCTCCACCTTGTTCTCCGCTTGTCTGTCAGTGAGGGTGTACGTCAGATGTACACGCAGTATGGGAACAAGACATGGCAACAGGTAATTACACATTATTTATATTTTTATATTTTCATATGCGTTATAGAATTGATGTTGGTGTTTTAGTTTCTAGCACAACTATGTATAAGCAGGATTGCGTTGAGACAAACTCTGAAATCAATAACAAAGAACCAAGAGTGTTGCTACCGCGATTTTCGCTGTGAATTATTTGATTATGCTCTTATTCCACATACTACGTTTATTTACTGAATTTCCTTCGTTATTATTTTCATATAATTTGTTATTCATTTGCTTGTTCCTTCGTTTATTTAAATTTTAATAACTTCAGGTCCAGCAAAAGGCCAGTGCCATCGCGATAGCACTCGAGTCAGACGATAGTGACAGTGAACAGACGTCACCAATGAGGTCAAGGTCATCAGCACCAGGTACTAGCAATGACAAGGCTGTTGGAGTGTGGGCTAGCGCTTTCTGCGAGTTTTACAGAGACTGTTAATGATATCAGTAGCAATAGATATTATATTGTGTGTTGTGATTTAAGAATGTGCTATTCGACTATTCAGACGTGCTAAAGAAGATGTTGTTTGTAATGTGATTGTTATTTATTATCAGCATCATGCTATTATACATATGTTTTATATACATTAATTGTAATACCCTAATGTTAAATATGGGTTATATAATACATGTGATATTATTATGAAAATACATATTATTGAATATTAGCTTGTACGTTATATTTAAACATAGTTATTTGTTGAAGATTGATGTCGTAAAGCACACTTATTCAGTAGTGACCAATAGCCACCAGAAGATTGACAGTTACACCCCACCTACTGAACATATAAAACGACAGTATAACTTACATATATAGAGTACACATTAACTGTATGTATTACCTTATATGCCTTCAGTACACATACAACTGACAGATTAACTTAAACCGTTCGGTACGGACCAAACTGACAGGATACCGCATACTCTAAAACTAACATAATACGTTACATGCGTACTGCATATATACAATGCGTACTGCACATACAAAACTGACAGTATAACTTACAGCGTGCAGTATATATAAAATTGACAGTATAAATTAGCGTGTATAGCACATATACAACTGACAGTATAACTTACAGCGTACAGAAGATATAAAACTGACAGCATAACATACATTCTAAATCACATATACAACTGACAATATAACTTAAACTGTTCGGTACGCACCACACTGACAGGATACCGCATACTCTAAAACTAACATAATACGTTACATGCGTACTGCACATATACAATGCGTACTGCACATATAAAGCTGACAGTATAACTTACAGCGTACAGTACATATACAATTAACAGTATAACTTAGCGTGTATAGCACATATACAACTGACAGTATAACTTACAGCGTACAGCACATATAAAACTGACAGCATAACATACATTGTAAAGCACATATACAACTGACAGTATAACTTACAGCATACAGCACATATAAAATTGAAAGTATAACATACATTCTAAATCACATATACAACTGACAATATAACTTAAACTGTTCGGTATGCAACAAACTGACAGGATACCGCATACTCTAAAACTAACATAATACGTTACATGCGTACTGCACATATACAATGCGTACTGCACATATAAAGCTGACAGTATAACTTACAGCGTACAGTACATATACAATTGACAGTATAACTTAGCGTGTATAGCACATATACAACTGACAGTATAACTTACAGCGTACAGCACATATAAAACTGACAGCATAACATACATTGTAAAGCACATATACAACTGACAGTATAACTTACACCATACATCACATATTAAATTACATTATAACGTACAGCGTTCAGAACATATAAAACTGACAGCACAACTTACAGTGTACAGCACACAAAAAACTGACAGTACAACTTACAACAGTCCATTGTCATACTTTTTTTAAAGTGTACACCACATATAAGACTGACAGTATAACTAACGGAGTATATCTCATATTAAATTGACAGTATAACATACATTGTACAGCACATATACAACTAACAGTATAACTTACACCATATATCACATATAAAACTACAGTATAACTTGCAGCATACAGCATATATAAAATTGACAGTACAACTTAAAGTGTACAGCAGATATAAAACAGACAGTACAACTTAAAGTTTACAGCACATTTACAACTGACAGAATAACATACAGCGTACAGCACATATAAGACTGACTCTAAAACTTATATGATACAGCATGCTTACAACTGACAGTATAACTTAGAGCGTACAGTACCTATAAAACTGACGCTATAGCATACAATGCAATGTAAACTACATATAAAACTGACATTATAACTTAAAGCGTACAGCACATATAAAACTGACAGTATAACTGACAGTGTACAGTTCATATAACAATTACAGTATAACTTACATCATACATCACATATAAAAAAAACATTATAACTTACAGTGCACAGCAGACATAAAACAGACAGTACAACTTAAAGTGAACAGCACATATACAACTGACAGAATAACTTACAGTGTACACATATAAAACTGACAGTATAACTTACAGCTTACAGAACATATAAAAATACAGTATAACTTACAACGTGCAGCACATATAAAATTACTGTATATATTACAGCGTACAGCACCTATAAAACTGACTTTACAACTTACCTTGTACAGCACACATAAAACTGAAACTACAACTTACAGTGTACAGTACATATACAACTGACTGTATAACTTGCAGTGTTCAGCACATATAAAACTGACAGCGTAAATTACAGTATTCAGCAGATATACAACTGACAATTTAACTTACAGTGCACAGCACATATAAAATTGACATTATAACTTACAGCGTACAGCACATATAAAAAAGACAGTTTAGTGTACCGTGTACAGCACACTTAAAAGTTATATTATATCTTAAAGGGTACAGCTTATTTGAAATTGACAGTAGAAATAACATGCAAAGAGCACTCATGAAACTGACACGTTCGTATGACTATAGCCAACTGATGAACATGTTATATTTTCCTGAAACAATTTTCAAGATCTTGTTTACTGTTACCTTGACCTGTTACTCAATATCACGTTAATCAATGCATTATAGTAGCTGAGTCAAATATATAAATTGCAAGCATAATCAAACACATAGTGAATTACACAATGACTTAGAGATCTTCGGGCCTTACTCGGCGTTTAAACCCTTCAAAAACGCAGAAAGTTATCAATTTACATAGTTGTTATATATAGCTATAAATACTTTTGTTTTTTGTACATTTACAATAGGTGTACAACAAATCCAAATGCACAGCATTTTCATGACAACTGATCTAATAAACTAAGATAACACTTAATACACGTATAAGGAAAATTAAAGAAACCATTTTTTTAACCATTACAGACATATTATGAAAACGTGCTTTATGTATCTTTTTTATCTGTACACTAATTTTAAATATAGCATGTGACAGCCATATTATTTGTTTCGAGAGTTTTGATATTAAACTAGAATTTCCCTTCTTAAAAAATGGTTTGGTCTTGCTTATTAATAAAATTCAAATATCGATAAATAAGAAATAATAATTCAGAACTATAGAGGTAATCCAATGTGATAAATCTTCGTAATCCGATCATTTAATTAAGACAATATATTTCGTCTAACCCTTTGATGTCCTTTCATCCTTTCTAATAATGTACTTAACACAAATCAATCCAAATACTGGTCATCTTATTAACAGATAATTAATTAGCAAACTAAAGTTTGAAGGTGTTTGCACATATTCTATTAATTGCATATAAATTGCGTCTTATTAATAACGGACAATACGTTGACCTATTATTCCAATCAATGGTTATCCAACCCAGTGAGTAATCAGTAATTAAAATCAATCAGCACCAATCAAGTAAAAAGGCATCCCTTTTATCTTCTTTGATGTATTTTTAAACAAATCAATTAAGGCATGTTCTTTATTAATCAGTACAACAGTTCATCTTATTATCTTTTAATTAATTGACAAACCATTTAGTGATGTTGATTGTCTATTTTCAACGGTATATAACCTTGAAATTATCAGTAGCATATCAATCACTTCTGTGAATCACATACTACAACATTAGTTTTCGTCTGCATATATCACCATGGATATTACTACTGCTGCATCAGGACTCCGTGACCTGTTAGTTGCCCATGACAATACACAAATACAGCTGTCTCTCCTAGGTAAGTTTCCAATAACTAATGAGCTTTTAATTTTTATATTTGAATGTGGGTTTTAAAATGTTATTTTCAAAATTAAGCAAATTATCAATAACAAACAGTAGGTCAGTGATCTGTTTCTTGTTTATAATAATATATCCTGTCATTAAAATATGGTAGTGGCCCCTCGCTCGTAAACAATAAAAACGCACACGTTACTCCACAAAATGAATTGCGTGAAAAGCAATGGTTCATGTTTCGTCTCATTCAGTATGTTTTGGTCGAATAGTACAGAAAAGTCATTATTTGTTAATGTTAAGTTGGCCCGCAAAACTCCCACGAAAAGTCTTACCCTTTTTAAGCATGTTACATATTACATCGTAGCTTTGTAACTAAATGATATTTACTCTAGCAATCAAATAATACCGTCCTGTTAATATATATGGTTGTTTATTAGTACCGTGTTTGTAATATCCTATATATCTTATAATATAGCATGAATTTATAAAGTACAATCATGTATGTATGTCCTTGTTTTCAGATGAACAAAACACTTCTATAAGCCAGAGGATGCTCATGTGTTCCATGGGAGGTTCCCGCTCCCAACAGCTCCACCTTGTTCTCCGCTTGTCTGTCAGTGAGGGTGTACGTCAGATGTACACGCAGTACGGGAACAAGACATGGCAACAGGTAATTACACATTATTTATATTTTTATATTTTCATATGCGTTATAGAATTGATTTTGGTGTTTTAGTTTCTAGCACAACTAAGTATAAGCAGGATTGCGTTGAGACAAACTCTAAAATCAATAACAAAGAACCAAGAGTATTGCTACCGCGATTTTCGCTGTGAATTATTTGATTATGCTCTTATTCCACAAACTACGTTTATTTACTGAATTTCCTTCGTTATTATTTTTATATAATTTGTTATTCATTTGCTTGTTCCTTCGTTTATTCAAATTTTAATAACTTCAGGTCCAGCAAAAGGCCAGTTCCATCGCGATAGCACTCGAGTCAGACGATAGTGACAGTGAACAGACGTCACCAATGAGGTCAAGGTCATCAGCACCAGGTACCAACAATGACAAGGCTGTTGGAGTGTGGGCTAGCGCTTTCTGCGAGTTTTACAGAGACTGTTAATGATATCAGTAGCAATAGATATTATATTGTGTGTTGTGATTTAAGAATGTGCTATTCGACTATTCAGACGTGCTAAAGAAGATGTTGTTTGTAATGTGATTGTTATTTATTATCAGCATCATGCTATTATACATATGTTTTATATACATTAATTGTAATACCCTAATGTTAAATATGGGTTATATAATACATGTGATATTATTATGAAAATAAATATTATTGAATATTAGCTTGTACGTTATATTTAAACATAGTTATTTGTTGAAGATTGATGTCGTAAAGCACACTTATTCAGTAGTGACCAATAGCCACCAGAAGATTGACAGTTACACCCCACCTACTGAACATATAAAACGACAGTATAACTTACATATATAGAGTACACATTAACTGTATGTATTACCTTATATGCCTTCAGTACACATACAACTGACAGATTAACTTAAACCGTTCGGTACGGACCAAACTGACAGTATACCGCATACTCTAAAACTAACATAATACGTTACATGCGTACTGCATATATACAATGCGTACTGCACATACAAAACTAACAGTATAACTTACAGCGTGCAGTATATATAAAATTGACAGTATAACTTAGCGTGTATAGCACATATACAACTGACAGTATAACTTACAGCGTACAGAAGATATAAAACTGACAGCATAACATACATTGTAAAGCACATATACAACTGACAGTATAACTTACAGCATACAGCACATATAAAATTGAAAGTATAACATACATTCTAAATCACATATACAACTGACAATATAAATTAAACTGTTCGGTACGCACCAAACTGACAGGATACCGCATACTCTAAAACTAACATAATACGTTACATGCGTACTGCACATATACAATGCGTACTGCACATATAAAGCTGACAGTATAACTTACAGCGTACAGTAGATATACAATTGACAGTATAACTTAGCGTGTATAGCACATATACAACTGACAGTATAACTTACAGCGTACAGCACATATAAAACTGACAGCATAACATACATTGTAAAGCACATATACAACTGACAGTATAACTTACAGCATACAGCACATATAAAATTGAAAGTATAACATACATTCTAAATCACATATACAACTGACAATATAACTTAAACTGTTCGGTACGCACCAAACTGACAGGATACCGCATACTCTAAAACTAACATAATACGTTACATGCGTACTGCACATATACAATGCGTACTGCACATATAAAGCTGACAGTAAAACTTACAGCGTACAGTACATATACAATTGACAGTATAACTTAGCGTGTATAGCACATATACAACTGACAGTATAACTTACAGCGTACAGCACATATAAAACTGACAGCATAACATACATTGTAAAGCACATATACAACTGACAGTATAACTTACACCATACATCACATATAAAATTACATTATAACGTACAGCGTTCAGAACATATAAAACTGACAGCACAACTTACAGTGTACAGCACACAAAAAACTGACAGTACAACTTACAACAGTCCATTGTCATACTTTTTTTAAAGTGTACACCACATATAAGACTGACAGTATAACTAACGGAGTATATCTCATATTAAATTGACAGTATAACATACATTGTACAGCACATATACAACTAACAGTATAACTTACACCATATATCACATATAAAACTACAGTATAACTTGCAGCGTACAGCATATATAAAATTGACAGTACAACTTAAAGTGTACAGCAGATATAAAACAGACAGTACAACTCAAAGTTTACAGCCCATTTACAACTGACAGAATAACATACAGCGTACAGCACATATAAGACTGACTCTAAAACTTATATGATACAGCATGCTTACAACTGACAGTATAACTTAGAGCGTACAGTACCTATAAAACTGACGCTATAGCATACAATGCAATGTAAACTACATATAAAACTGACATTATAACTTAAAGCGTACAGCACATATAAAACTGACAGTATAACTGACAGTGTACAGTTCATATAACAATTACAGTATAACTTACATCATACATCACATATAAAACAAACATTATAACTTACAGTGCACAGCAGACATAAAACTGACAGTACAACTTAAAGTGAACAGCACATATACAACTGACAGAATAACTTACAGTGTACACATATAAAACTGACAGTATAACTTACAGCTTACAGAACATATAAAAATACAGTATAACTTACAACGTGCAGCACATATAAAATTACTGTATATATTACAGCGTACAGCACCTATAAAACTGACTTTACAACTTACCTTGTACAGCACACATAAAACTGAAACTACAACTTACAGTGTACAGTACATATACAACTGACTGTATAACTTGCAGTGTTCAGCACATATAAAACTGACAGCGTAAATTACAGTATTCAGCAGATATACAACTGACAATTTAACTTACAGTGCACAGCACATATAAAATTGA
This sequence comes from Cyrtodaria siliqua, assembly GCA_037043455.1. Classification (NCBI taxonomy): domain Eukaryota; kingdom Metazoa; phylum Mollusca; class Bivalvia; order Adapedonta; family Hiatellidae; genus Cyrtodaria; species Cyrtodaria siliqua. The sequence goes on along the minus strand of JAWPHD010014698.1, from coordinate 12,151 downwards.
CATTATAACTTACAGCGTACAGCACATATAAAAAAGACAGTTTAGTGTACCGTGTACAGCACACTTAAAAGTTATATTATATCTTAAAGGGTACAGCTTATTTGAAATTGACAGTAGAAATAACATGCAAACAGCACTCATGAAACTGACACGTTCGTATGACTATAGCCAACTGATGAACATGTTATATTTTCCTGAAACAATTTTCAAGATCTTGTTTACTGTTACCTTGACCTGTTACTCAATATCACGTTAATCAATGCATTATAGTAGCTGAGTCAAATATATAAATTACAAGCATAATCAATCACATAGTGAATTACACAATGACTTAGAGATCTTCGGGCCTTACTCGGCGTTTAAAACCTTTAAAAACGCAGAAAGTTATCAATTTACATAGCTGTTATATATAGCAATAAATACTTTTGTTTTCTGTACATTTACAATAGGTGTACAATAAATCCAAATGCACAGCATTTTCATGACAACAGATCTAATAAACTAAGATAACACTTAATACACGTATAAGGAAAATTAAAGAAACCATTTTTTTAACCATTACAGACATATTATGAAAACGTGCTTTATGTATCTTTTTTATCTGTACACTAATTTAAAATATAGCATGTGACAGCCATATTATTTGTTTCGAGAGTTTTGATATTAAACTAGAATTTCCCTTCTTTAAAAAATGGTTTGGTCTTGCTTATTAATAAAATTCAAATATCGATAAATGAGAAATAATAATTCAGAACTATAGAGGTAATCCAATGTGATAAATCTTCGTAATCCGATCATTTAATTAAGACAATATATTTCGTCTAACCCTTTGATGTCCTTTCATCCTTTCTAATAATGTACTTAACACAAATCAATCCAAATACTGGTCATCTTATTAACAGATAATTAATTAGCAAACTAAAGTTTGAAGGTGTTTGCACATATTCTATTAATTGCATATAAATTGCGTCTTATTAATAACGGACAATACGTTGACCTATTATTCCAATCAATGGTTATCCAACCCAGTGAGTAATCAGTAATTAAAATCAATCAGCACCAATCAAGTAAAAAGGCATCCCTTTTATCTTCTTTGATGTATTTTTAAACAAATCAATTAAGGCATGTTCTTTATTAATCAGTACAACAGTTCATCTTATTATCTTTTAATTAATTGACAAACCATTTAGTGATGTTGATTGTCTATTTTCAACGATATATAACCTTGAAATTATCAGTAGCATATCAATCACTTCTGTGAATCACATACTACAACATTAGTTTTCGTCTGCATATATCACCATGGATATTACTACTGCTGCATCAGGACTCCGTGACCTGTTAGTTGCCCATGACAATACACAAATACAGCTGTCTCTCCTAGGTAAGTTTCCAATAACTAATGAGCTTTTAATTTTTATATTTGAATGTGGGTTTTAAAATGTTATTTTCAAAATTAAGCAAATTATCAATAACAAACGGTAGGTCAGTGATCTGTTTCTTGTTTATAATAATATATCCTGTCATTAAAATATGGTAGTGGCCCCTCGCTCGTAAACAATAAAAAAGCACACGTTACTCCGCAAAATGAATTGCGTGAAAAGCAATGGTTCATGTTTCGTCTCATTCAGTATGTTTTGGTCGAATAGTATAGAAAAGTCATTATTTGTTAATGTTAAGTTGGCCCGCAAAACTCCCACGAAAGGTCTTATCCTTTTTAAGCATGTTACATATTACATCGTAGCTTTCTAACTAAATGATATTTACTCTAGCAATCAAATAATACCGTCCTGTTAATATATATGGTTGTTTATTAGTACCGTGTTTGTAATATCCTATATATCTTATAATATAGCATGAATTTATAAAGTACAATCATGTATGTATGTCCTTGTTTTCAGATGAACAAAACACTTCTATAAGCCAGAGGATGCTCATGTGTTCCATGGGAGGTTCCCGCTCCCAACAGCTCCACCTTGTTCTCCGCTTGTCTGTCAGTGAGGGTGTACGTCAGATGTACACGCAGTACGGGAACAAGACATGGCAACAGGTAATTACACATTATTCATATTTTTATATTTTCATATGCGTTATAGAATTGATTTTGGTGTTTTAGTTTCTAGCACAACTACGTATAAGCAGGATTGCGTTGAGACAAACTCTGAAATCAATAACAAAGAACCAAGAGTGTTGCTACCGCGATTTTCGCTGTGAATTATTTGATTATGCTCTTATTCCACATACTACGTTTATTTACTGACTTTCCTTCGTTATTATTTTCATATAATTTGTTATTCATTTGCTTGTTCCTTCGTTTATTCAAATTTTAATAACTTCAGGTCCAGCAAAAGGCCAGTTCCATCGCGATAGCACTCGAGTCAGACGATAGTGACAGTGAACAGACGTCACCAATGCGGTCAAGGTCATCAGCACCAGGTACCAGCAATGACAAGGCTGTTGGAGTGTGGGCTAGCGCTTTCTGCGAGTTTTACAGAGACTGTTAATGATATCAGTAGCAATAGATATTATTTTGTGTGTTGTGATTTAAGAATGTGCTATTCGACTATTGAGACGTGCTAAAGAAGATGTTGTTTGTAATGTGATTGTTATTTATTATCAGCATCATGCTATTATATATATGTTTTATATACATTAATTGTAATACCCTAATGTTAAATATGGGTTATATAATACATGTGATATTATTATGAAAATAAATATTATTGAATATTAGCTTGTACGTTATAATTAAAATAGTTATTTGTTGAAGATTGATGTCGTAAAGCACACTTATTCAGTAGTGACCAATAGCCACCAGAAGATTGACAGTTACACCCCACCTACTAAACATATAAAACGACAGTATAACTTACATATATAGAGTACACATTAACTGCATGTATTACCTTATATGCCTTCAGTACACATACAACTGACAGATTAACTTAAACCGTTCGGTACGGACCAAACTGAAAGGATACCGCATACTCTAAAACTAGCATAATACGTTACATGCGTACTGCATATATACAATGCGTACTGCACATACAAAACTGACAGTATAACTTACAGCGTGCAGTATATATAAAATTGACAGTATAACTTAGCGTGTATAGCACATATACAACTGACAGTATAACTTACAGCGTACAGCAGATATAAAACTGACAGCATAACATACATTGTAAAGCACATATACAAAAGACAGTATAACTTACAGCAAACAGCACATATAAAATTGAAAGTATAACATACATTCTAAATCACATATACAACTGACAATATAACTTAAACCGTTCGGTACGCACCAAACTGACAGGACACCGCATACTCTAAAACTAACATAATACGTTACATGCGTACTGCACATATAAAATGCGTACTGCACATATAAAGCTGACAGTATAACTTACAGCGTTTAGTACATATACAATTGACAGTATAACTTACAGCGTACAGCACATATAAAACGGACAGGATAACATACATTGTAAAGCACATATAAAACTGACAGTATAACTTACACCATACATCACATATAAAATTACATTATAACTTACAGCGTTCAGAACATATAAAACTGACAGCACAACTTACAGTGTACAGCAGACAAAAAAATGACAGTACAACTTACAACAGTCCATTGTCATACTTTTTGTTAAAGTGTACACCACATATAAGACTGACAGTATAATTAACGGAGTATATCTCATGTAAAATTGACAGTATAACATACATTGTTCAGCACATATACAACTAACAGTATAATTTACACCATACATCACATATAAAATTACAGTATAACTTGCAGCGTACAACATATATAAAATTGACAGTACAACTTAAAGTGTACAGCAGACATAAAACAGACAGTACAACTTAAAGTTTACAGCACATTTACAACTGACAGAATAACATACAGCGTACAGCACATATAAGACTGACTCTAAAACTTATATGATACAGCATGCTTACAACTGACAGTATAAATTAGAGCGTACAGTACCTATAAAACTGACGCTATAACACACAATGCAATGTAAACTACATATACAACTGACATTATAACTTAAAGCGTACAGCACATATAAAACTGACAGTGTACAGTTCATATAACAATTACAGTATAACTTACATCATACATCACATATAAAAAAAAACATTATAACTTACAATGCACAGCAGACATAAAACTGACAGTACAACTTAAAGTGGACAGCACATATACAACTGACAGAATAACTTACAGTGTACAGCACATATAAAACTGACAGTATAACTTACAGCTTACAGAACATATAAAAATACAGTATAACTTACAACGTGCAGCACATATAAAATAACTGTATATATTACAGCGTACAGCACCTATAAAACTGACTTTACAACTTACCTTGTACAGCACACATAAAACTGAAACTACAACTTACAGTGTACAGTACATATACAACTGACTGTATAACTTGCAGTGTTCAGCACATATAAAACTGACAGCGTAAATTACAGTATTCAGCACATATACAACTGACAATTTAACTTACAGTGCACAGCACATATAAAATTTACATTATAACTTAAAGCATACAGCACATATAAAAAAGACAGTTTAGTGTACCGTGTACAGCACACTTAAAAGTTATATTACATCTTAAAGGGTACAGCTTATTTGAAATTGACAGTAGAAATAACATGCAAACAGCACTCATGAAACTGACACGTTCGTATGACTATAGCCAACTGATGAACATGTTATATTTTCCTGAAACAATTTTCAAGATCTTGTTTACTGTTACCTTGACCTGTTACTCAATATCACGTTAATCAATGCATTATAGTAGCTGAGTCAAATATATAAATTACAAGCATAATCAAACACATAGTGAATTACAAAATGACTTAGAGATCTTCGAGCCTTACTCGGCGTTTAAAACCTTTAAAAACGCAGAAAGTTATCAATTTACATAGTTGTTATATACAGCAATAAATACTTTTGTTTTCTGTACATTTACAATAGGTGTACAATAAATCCAAATGCACAGCATTTTCATGAAAACTGGACTAATAAACTAAGATAACACTTAATACACGTATAAGGAAAATTAAAGAAACCATTTTTTTAACCATTACAGACATATTATGAAAACGTGCTTTATGAGTCTTTTTTATCTGTACACTAATTTAAAATATAGCATGTGACAGCCATATTATTTGTTTCGAGAGTTTTGATATTAAACTAGAATTTCCCTTCTTTAAAAAATGGTTTGGTCTTGCTTATTAATAAAATTCAAATATCGATAAATGAGAAATAATAATTCAGAACTATAGAGGTAATCCAATGTGATAAATCTTCGTAATCCGATCATTTAATTAAGACAATATATTTCGTCTAACCCTTTGATGTCCTTTCATCCTTTCTAATAATGTACTTAACACAAATCAATCCAAATACTGGTCATCTTATTAACAGATAATTAATTAGCAAACTAAAGTTTGAAGGTGTTTGCACATATTCTATTAATTGCATATAAATTGCGTCTAACGGACAATACGTTGACCTATTATTCCAATCAATGGTTATCCAACCCAGTGATTAATCAGTAATTAAAATCAATCAGCACCAATCAAGTAAAAAGGCATCCCTTTTATCTTCTTTGATGTATTTTTAAACAAATCAATTAAGGCATGTTTCTTTATTAATCTGTACAACAGTTCATCTTATTATCTTTTAATTAATTGACAAACCATTTAGTGATGTTGATTGTCTATTTTCAACGGTATATAACCTTGAAATTATCAGTAGCATATCAATCACTTCTGTGAATCTACTGGTTTCATATCACATACTACAACATTAGTTTTCGTCTGCATATATCACCATGGATATTACTACTGCTGCATCAGGACTCCGTGACCTGTTAGTTGCCCATGACAATACACAAATACAGCTGTCTCTCCTAGGTAAGTTTCCAATAACTAATGAGCTTTTAATTTTTATATTTGAATGTGGGTTTTAAAATGTTATTTTCAAAATTAAGCAAATTATCAATAACAAAAGGTAGGTCAGTGATCTGTTTCTTGTTTATAATAATATATCCTGTCATTAAAATATGGTAGTGGCCCCTCGCTCGTAAACAATAAAAAAGCACACGTTACTCCGCAAAATGACTTGCGTGAAAAGCAATGGTTCATGTTTCGTCTCATTCAGTATGTTTTGGTCGAATAGTATAGAAAAGTCATTATTTGTTAATGTTAAGTTGGCCCGCAAAACTCCCACGAAAAGTCTTATCCTTTTTAAGCATGTTACATATTACATCGTAGCTTTGTAACTAAATGATATTTACTCTAGCAATCAAATAATACCGTCCTGTTAATATATATGGTTGTTTATTAGTACCGTGTTTGTAATATCCTATATATCTTATAATATAGCATGAATTTATAAAGTACAATCATGTATGTATGTTCTTGTTTTCAGATGAACAAAACACTTCTATAAGCCAGAGGATGCTCATGTGTTCCATGGGAGGTTCCCGCTCCCAACAGCTCCACCTTGTTCTCCGCTTGTCTGTCAGTGAGGGTGTACGTCAGATGTACACGCAGTACGGGAACACGACATGGCAACAGGTAATTACACATTATTCATATTTTTATATTTTCATATGCGTTATAGAATTGATTTTGGTGTTTTAGTTTCTAGCACAACTACGTATAAGCAGGATTGCGTTGAGACAAACTCTGAAATCAATAACAAAGAACCAAGAGTGTTGCTACCGCGATTTTCGCTGTGAATTATTTGATTATGCTCTTATTTTCATCTAATTTGTTATTCATTTGCTTGTTCCTTCGTTTATTCAAATTTTAATAACTTCAGGTCCAGCAAAAGGCCAGTTCCATCGCGATAGCACTCGAGTCAGACGATAGTGACAGTGAACAGACGTCACCAATGCGGTCAAGGTCATCAGCACCAGGTACCAGCAATGACAAGGCTGTTGGAGTGTGGGCTAGCGCTTTCTGCGAGTTTTACAGAGACTGTTAATGATATCAGTAGCAATAGATATTATATTGTGTGTTGTGATTTAAGAATGTGCTATTCGACTATTGAGACGTGCTAAAGAAGATGTTGTTTGTAATGTGATTGTTATTTATTATCAGCATCATGCTATTATATATATGTTTTATATACATTAATTGTAATACCCTAATGTTAAATATGGGTTATATAATACATGTGATATTATTATGAAAATAAATATTATTGAATATTAGCTTGTACGTTATATTTAAAATAGTTATTTGTTGAAGATTGATGTCGTAAAGCACACTTATTCAGTAGTGACCAATAGCCACCAGAAGATTGACAGTTACACCCCACCTACTAAACATATAAAACGACAGTATAACTTACATATATAGAGTACACATTAACTGCATGTATTACCTTATATGCCTTCAGTACACATACAACTGACAGATTAACTTAAACCGTTCGGTACGGACCAAACTGAAAGGATACCGCATACTCTAAAACTAGCATAATACGTTACATGCGTACTGCATATATACAATGCGTACTGCACATACAAAACTGACAGTATAACTTACAGCGTGCAGTATATATAAAATTGACAGTATAACTTAGCGTGTATAGCACATATACAACTGACAGTATAACTTACAGCGTACAGCAGATATAAAACTGACAGCATAACATACATTGTAAAGCACATATACAACTGACAGTATAACTTACAGCATACAGCACATATAAAATTGAAAGTATAACATACATTCTAAATCACATATACAACTGACAATATAAATTAAACTGTTCGGTACGCACCAAACTGACAGGATACCGCATACTCTAAAACTAACATAATACGTTACATGCGTACTGCACATATACAATGCGTACTGCACATATAAAGCTGACAGTATAACTTACAGCGTACAGTAGATATACAATTGACAGTATAACTTAGCGTGTATAGCACATATACAACTGACAGTATAACTTACAGCGTACAGCACATATAAAACTGACAGCATAAGCAGGATTGCGTTGAGACAAACTCTAAAATCAATAACAAAGAACCAAGAGTATTGCTACCGCGATTTTCGCTGTGAATTATTTGATTATGCTCTTATTCCACAAACTACGTTTATTTACTGAATTTCCTTCGTTATTATTTTTATATAATTTGTTATTCATTTGCTTGTTCCTTCGTTTATTCAAATTTTAATAACTTCAGGTCCAGCAAAAGGCCAGTTCCATCGCGATAGCACTCGAGTCAGACGATAGTGACAGTGAACAGACGTCACCAATGAGGTCAAGGTCATCAGCACCAGGTACCAACAATGACAAGGCTGTTGGAGTGTGGGCTAGCGCTTTCTGCGAGTTTTACAGAGACTGTTAATGATATCAGTAGCAATAGATATTATATTGTGTGTTGTGATTTAAGAATGTGCTATTCGACTATTCAGACGTGCTAAAGAAGATGTTGTTTGTAATGTGATTGTTATTTATTATCAGCATCATGCTATTATACATATGTTTTATATACATTAATTGTAATACCCTAATGTTAAATATGGGTTATATAATACATGTGATATTATTATGAAAATAAATATTATTGAATATTAGCTTGTACGTTATATTTAAACATAGTTATTTGTTGAAGATTGATGTCGTAAAGCACACTTATTCAGTAGTGACCAATAGCCACCAGAAGATTGACAGTTACACCCCACCTACTGAACATATAAAACGACAGTATAACTTACATATATAGAGTACACATTAACTGTATGTATTACCTTATATGACTTCAGTACACATACAACTGACAGATTAACTTAAACCGTTCGGTACGGACCAAACTGACAGTATACCGCATACTCTAAAACTAACATAATACGTTACATGCGTACTGCATATATACAATGCGTACTGCACATACAAAACTAACAGTATAACTTACACCATACATCACATATAAAATTACATTATAACGTACAGCGTTCAGAACATATAAAACTGACAGCACAACTTACAGTGTACAGCACACAAAAAACTGACAGTACAACTTACAACAGTCCATTGTCATACTTTTTTTAAAGTGTACACCACATATAAGACTGACAGTATAACTAACGGAGTATATCTCATATTAAATTGACAGTATAACATACATTGTACAGCACATATACAACTAACAGTATAACTTACACCATATATCACATATAAAACTACAGTATAACTTGCAGCGTACAGCATATATAAAATTGACAGTACAACTTAAAGTGTACAGCAGATATAAAACAGACAGTACAACTCAAAGTTTACAGCCCATTTACAACTGACAGAATAACATACAGCGTACAGCACATATAAGACTGACTCTAAAACTTATATGATACAGCATGCTTACAACTGACAGTATAACTTAGAGCGTACAGTACCTATAAAACTGACGCTATAGCATACAATGCAATGTAAACTACATATAAAACTGACATTATAACTTAAAGCGTACAGCACATATAAAACTGACAGTATAACTGACAGTGTACAGTTCATATAACAATTACATCATACATCACATATAAAAAAAACATTATAACTTACAGTGCACAGCAGACATAAAACTGACAGTACAACTTAAAGTGAACAGCACATATACAACTGACAGAATAACTTACAGTGTACACATATAAAACTGACAGTATAACTTACAGCTTACAGAACATATAAAAATACAGTATAACTTACAACGTGCAGCACATATAAAATTACTGTATATATTACAGCGTACAGCACCTATAAAACTGACTTTACAACTTACCTTGTACAGCACACATAAAACTGAAACTACAACTTACAGTGTACAGTACATATACAACTGACTGTATAACTTGCAGTGTTCAGCACATATAAAACTGACAGCGTAAATTACAGTATTCAGCAGATATACAACTGACAATTTAACTTACAGTGCACAGCACATATAAAATTGACATTATAACTTACAGCGTACAGCACATATAAAAAAGACAGTTTAGTGTACCGTGTACAGCACACTTAAAAGTTATATTATATCTTAAAGGGTACAGCTTATTTGAAATTGACAGTAGAAATAACATGCAAACAGCACTCATGAAACTGACACGTTCGTATGACTATAGCCAACTGATGAACATGTTATATTTTCCTGAAACAATTTTCAAGATCTTGTTTACTGTTACCTTGACCTGTTACTCAATATCACGTTAATCAATGCATTATAGTAGCTGAGTCAAATATATAAATTACAAGCATAATCAATCACATAGTGAATTACACAATGACTTAGAGATCTTCGGGCCTTACTCGGCGTTTAAAACCTTTAAAAACGCAGAAAGTTATCAATTTACATAGCTGTTATATATAGCAATAAATACTTTTGTTTTCTGTACATTTACAATAGGTGTACAATAAATCCAAATGCACAGCATTTTCATGACAACAGATCTAATAAACTAAGATAACACTTAATACACGTATAAGGAAAATTAAAGAAACCATTTTTTTAACCATTACAGACATATTATGAAAACGTGCTTTATGTATCTTTTTTATCTGTACACTAATTTAAAATATAGCATGTGACAGCCATATTATTTGTTTCGAGAGTTTTGATATTAAACTAGAATTTCCCTTCTTTAAAAAATGGTTTGGTCTTGCTTATTAATAAAATTCAAATATCGATAAATGAGAAATAATAATTCAGAACTATAGAGGTAATCCAATGTGATAAATCTTCGTAATCCGATCATTTAATTAAGACAATATATTTCGTCTAACCCTTTGATGTCCTTTCATCCTTTCTAATAATGTACTTAACACAAATCAATCCAAATACTGGTCATCTTATTAACAGATAATTAATTAGCAAACTAAAGTTTGAAGGTGTTTGCACATATTCTATTAATTGCATATAAATTGCGTCTTATTAATAACGGACAATACGTTGACCTATTATTCCAATCAATGGTTATCCAACCCAGTGAGTAATCAGTAATTAAAATCAATCAGCACCAATCAAGTAAAAAGGCATCCCTTTTATCTTCTTTGATGTATTTTTAAACAAATCAATTAAGGCATGTTCTTTATTAATCAGTACAACAGTTCATCTTATTATCTTTTAATTAATTGACAAACCATTTAGTGATGTTGATTGTCTATTTTCAACGATATATAACCTTGAAATTATCAGTAGCATATCAATCACTTCTGTGAATCACATACTACAACATTAGTTTTCGTCTGCATATATCACCATGGATATTACTACTGCTGCATCAGGACTCCGTGACCTGTTAGTTGCCCATGACAATACACAAATACAGCTGTCTCTCCTAGGTAAGTTTCCAATAACTAATGAGCTTTTAATTTTTATATTTGAATGTGGGTTTTAAAATGTTATTTTCAAAATTAAGCAAATTATCAATAACAAACGGTAGGTCAGTGATCTGTTTCTTGTTTATAATAATATATCCTGTCATTAAAATATGGTAGTGGCCCCTCGCTCGTAAACAATAAAAAAGCACACGTTACTCCGCAAAATGAATTGCGTGAAAAGCAATGGTTCATGTTTCGTCTCATTCAGTATGTTTTGGTCGAATAGTATAGAAAAGTCATTATTTGTTAATGTTAAGTTGGCCCGCAAAACTCCCACGAAAGGTCTTATCCTTTTTAAGCATGTTACATATTACATCGTAGCTTTCTAACTAAATGATATTTACTCTAGCAATCAAATAATACCGTCCTGTTAATATATATGGTTGTTTATTAGTACCGTGTTTGTAATATCCTATATATCTTATAATATAGCATGAATTTATAAAGTACAATCATGTATGTATGTCCTTGTTTTCAGATGAACAAAACACTTCTATAAGCCAGAGGATGCTCATGTGTTCCATGGGAGGTTCCCGCTCCCAACAGCTCCACCTTGTTCTCCGCTTGTCTGTCAGTGAGGGTGTACGTCAGATGTACACGCAGTACGGGAACAAGACATGGCAACAGGTAATTACACATTATTCATATTTTTATATTTTCATATGCGTTATAGAATTGATTTTGGTGTTTTAGTTTCTAGCACAACTA
>JAWPHD010014697.1:0-59620 GCA_037043455.1 Cyrtodaria siliqua | reverse complement strand
GTGCCGCCCTGATGCTTTGCATCAGTTTCTTCTTTTTGCTTCTGTGGTCAAAGCCTCACAGTAGGGACATGACCAATTGGACAGTGCAGTTTTATGTAACAGTTTAAGCATGCGAGGGTTGTTCAAGGGTAACTTGATAGTATTTTTAACTCTACTGATCAAAGATCAGCAGAGCTTATACCGTGGTGAAGTGTCTGTCCGTCCATCAGTATGTCCGTTCGTCCGTCCGTAAACTTTTGTAGCGACTACTCCTCTGAAACTACTGGATGGATTTTCATGAAACTTTACAGGAATGTTGCCCATGATGTCTAGTTGATCCTAGCAAAAAATTGATGTGAAATCCAAGATGGCAGCCAAAGCTAAAAACAGATTTTTTAAAAAGAAGTTTGTAGCAACTACTTCTTGAAAACCATAAGTGATATGGGACTTTTTCTAAAATGATCAACATGACATGATGTTGGCACTTGTCGAAAATCATTTTGATTCGATGTTAAACCTGGTTGCCAGTGGCCATCTTTGTTTACATGGCCTTATATAGTAAAAACTTGTAGCGACTACTGATCTGAAACTACTTGACAAATATTTATGAAACTTCACAGGTATGTTGCTCTAGATGTCTAATTGATCCTAGCAAAATTTCAGGTCGACCGGAAATTCAAGATGGCCACACCGCTACAAATAGATTTTTAAAAACCAAGTTTGTAGCGGCTGCTTCTTCAAAACTATAAGTGATATTGATATATGACTTTTTCTAAAATGATCAGCATGACATGATGTTGATCCTTGTCGAAAATCATTTTGATTCAACATTAAACATGGCCGCCAGTGGCCATCTTTGTTTACCTAGAGTTATATCGTAAAAACTTGTAGCCACTACTCCTCTGAAACTACTTGACGGATTTTCATGAAACTTCACGGGAATATTGCTCTTGATGTCTAACTGATCCTAGCAAAATGTCAGGCCAGCTAGAAATTCAAGATGGCCACCATGGCTAAAAATAGATTTAAAAAAAAAAAAGTTTGAAGCGACTACTTCTTTAAAACTATAAGCGATATTGATATGGAACTTTTTCTGAAATGATCAGCATGACATGATGTTGATCCTTGTTGAAAATCATTTTGATTCGACATTAAACATGACTGTTTACATAGAGTTATAAAATAAAAACTTGTAGCGACTACTCCTCTGAAACTACTTGATGGATTTTCATGAAACTTCACAGTAATATTGCTCTTGATGTCTAACTGATCCTAGCAAAATTGTGCTATTGATATGGGATTTTTTCTAAAATGATCAGCATGACATGATGTTGATCCTTCTTGAAAATGATTTTGATTCAACATTAAACATTGCCGCCAGTGGCCATCTTTGTTTACATAGAGTTATATAATAAAAAATTGTATCGACTGCTTCTCTGAAACTACTAGACGGATTTTCATGAAACTTCACAGGAATATTGCTCTTGATGTCTGGTTGATCCTAGCAAAATTTCAGGCCAGACAGAAATTCAAGATGGCCACCAAGGCTAAAAATAGATTAAAAACAAGCAAATTTGTAGCGACTACTTCCTGAAAACTATATGTGATATTCATATGGGAATTTTTCTAAAATGATCAGCATGACATGGTGTTGGTCCTTGTTGAAAATCATTTTGATTTGACATTAAACATGGCTGCCAGCAGTCATCTTTGTTTACAAGAGTTATATAGTAAAAACTTGTAGTGCTGCTCCTGTGAACTACTTGACGATTTTCATGAAACTTCACCAGAATTCTGATTTAGTTCTCAAAACCTATCAGTAGAGCTTCAAGGTCATTTACCTCTTGTTTTAGGTTGAATCATAAAGTATTTGTCATGCGATAAAGTAATGAAAATGTATCTATATGAAATGAAAATAGCATTATGCTCGCATGGCAATCAGATCTAATGATGGAAACAAATAAACTGCTAAACGTGTAACTTAAAGCTTCACAACTGCCACTGAATAATACTAAATAATACTAGGAGAAAGCCTGACTATTTTTTTTTAAATTTTATCTCTCTTCTGAGATATGCCTAAGCACCTACTAAAATAAATACACAGCAAGACAATTTAATTTTCTCCTCCAATTACAGATGTCAAATTGTCTGACATCCAGTGTCAGGGGTATACAGAGTTCCAATATGTCCAATTAACATTTAACACATACTTCTCAGAAGAGTCATACCATGCAGAGACTGAAAACAAAAAGCATTAAAGTTTATGGGAACTTAGAGAGCTGTCAGCCTAACTGTTCCACAAACATGGATTTTTCATTTAGAACATTGTAGTAACAGTGCCCAAGTTAAAATTTCATTTGGAGTTAGTTGTTGAAATTGGGTAGCTTACTAGACACATGCATTTTATAGAAATTTAATTAATTAATAAATTATTGCATGTGCAAATGAAGTAACTCAAGTAAATGTATTAGTTTCTAAAAAGTTATTAATTGTATGGAAAAATAAGACTCCAAATTTAGACTCCAAAAATTGACACCAAAATATTCAAATTTTACTCCAAGGTCACTCAAAAATGTGACTCCACACCAAGACTCCACTCTGTGATACCTCACGGCGTGAGATGAAATCTCACGGAATTCTAACCCTCCTCCCAGCCCCACGGAATTGTGCGAAAAACTCCCGTAAAATTGCTAAAATCTATTTTTCGAGACTTTGTCAGCGTGAATTTGGTGAGTATGTATGATTTAATTAAAACAATAAATGAATTTTATAAAGATTTATTATTCAAAAGGTCCAGTTCCGTGATTGACATACGTTGCTTTAGTTCGATGTTTGTATGTTTGATTTCAGATTTTACTTTAAAAAAAAAAGGGGTTGATTGATGTTGGTTGCTTTTGATGTTGGTTACTTTTGTTCCAAACTAGCTGTTTTGCAACCTCTGTTCACAGCCTCCTCAGTGTGAAAATAAACAATACAGCCATATGCTATGAGTATAGACAAAGCAGTGAACTTGTGAGGTAGTGCAAGGGTGTGTGCAACTAAGTTAGTGGAAGTTCACTGTGTTAAAGTTATGGCTGTGAGTGTGTTCAAGAGATGACACTTATATTTATAGTGTTAGATGACCTTACATGTCATCATGGTTATTAAAATATTGTTTAAAAACTGTTTTTCTTCATTCTTGTTATCTCCCCTGACATCAATGAAAAAACTTGTTTAACAAGTGTACTTTTAGGTATTGGTTTATGGAATTTGGGTAAAAAATACTGCTCGCGCGCTAAAAATTGTCTGCGAAAAAAACTCCCAGATTTTTGCATGAATCTCCTTTAAAAAAATCACTAAACTCCCAGATTGAGGTCCTGAAAGTATCACATGTATGTATGCTCTATATAATATAATATGCCCCTCAGTACATTTTGTGTTGTGCAGCTCCAGACAGTAAGGCCAAATAAAAAAGTATCTGTGTTTTCGGTGGCCAGACCGACCCTATTTTTAAGACGCCGACCCTAAAACTTTTTATGCAAAAATGTAAGAAAAAATTGTTCTGAACAATGAATTACATGATGGAAGTGCAACATAACACCATTCTGTATTTTCCGTAATCCACTTGGCACTAGTGGTATATGCAAATTATTACCAAATTACACAAAAATATTTAGGTAAGCCATATGATTTTGCATGGAATGTCATAATGATACATTCAGAGTTTACCGTTTTTCTTTCAGGTAAACAATGCGATGCTAATTAAGTATTTAACTTATTAGTAAAATGCATGTTAATAAATAGAATCTCACAATCTCACAATATCTTGCTCAAAAAAAAAAAAAAAAAAAAAAAAAAAAAAATGCCTACCTACCGACCCTATTTTTTAGAGCAATAGGAAACACACCTATTTTTTTCTGGCCTAAGCTTTATTTCTGGTATTCTTGATATAAAGGGTATCCTCTTGTAGCCACTGTGGAGTATGTGGTCTAGTGGTACAGCATCGGATTCCAGATCAAGAGGTCATGGGTGCAATCCTCACCGTAGCCATGTTATTTATTCTTCAGCAGGATAATTTATCCACGCTGCTTTGAGTACTAGTTCTACCCAGGAAGCCATCGAGATTAATATCAAGTGGCAAGAACTTGTTTCGCAAACAGTGTAAAAGAAATATGTTTAAACCAACGACTTCACCCATTCTTAATTTTGATAGAGCATCATAAAAAAAACTGACCAATCAGTGACCAGAAATAAGACATACATAATACATTCTGGTAGGTGATAAACTCGGTCTTTATCCTTGATGTTCAACCAAGTTTACTGTTAACATCAAGGTATCTACAATGTCATTCTTTTAAAACCCTGCATATTTCATGCACATTCATGCAAATTGATTCAATATATGTACCTTTCAAAATCAAAATCTTGAAAATTATCATCTTTTTACTCTGCCAAAGATTTTTATTTTACTATAGAACCTAATGATAAATTAAACCAGAGTAACACAAATTTTATCACCTACTGAAAATAAGATAAAATCTCAACATCTCTGCAATGAAAAATTATGAATGGGTGCCGCGATAAAACACATGTACAGACAGGATAGCCCTAAACTGTAAGCTGATACTGTTCAGAATTAAACACAATTTCATATTGAGTGGAAAACTCTCTCAAATCTTATTTGGCAAAATGCCAAAAGAATGCAAGACGAAATAATAATTAAAACCATACATATATAACTGTTTTTTTGAAAACCTCGACAAAGACTCAGTTTCGATAAGAACAATCGTACAGCAGGTTGTGATTTACCATCTGTACTTGAGATGACCATGAAAGATTTTTATAAACTCCTTTTATAAAATTATGAGACAGTGATTTAGCACGTTTGTTATCACAGGAAAACCTTCTGGCCATAAATACAAACAAGACCTCAATTTGCAACCAATTACAACTATAAGACTTGTAAATACAGAGCCTTCGCTTAACAATAGATTTTATGAAGCTGACAATTTTATCAAAGTTGTAAGAGGCCTGTCTTTAAGCACACTTAAGGCAGAACGGTTGCCAAAACAACAGCAGGCAATACAAGATAAATCAAATTATATTTCACAAAATTGCTGTCTTTCAACCATATTGATAGAGGATAATTGTTGCTATGGGGTGAATAACAGATTTTATTTCATCTAGAATGGGAAGCCTCAGAGTGAAGCTATTGAAGTTTGATCACTTCAAGATGAAATAAATCTGTTTTTCGTGACAAAACAACAAAATAATGTTCTTTTTATTTTATGCCTTATAATCAAAGTATACGCAGAAAAAATATTTTTTCGGCAGTGCATTGGATACGTATTGTAAAATTGCTATTTTTTAAATGACCATAACTTCTTAAATTATCTGACTAAACCGACTTTAATATTTTCTAAAGAAAACTTACTTTTGACATCATTAAAAAAAATAAAGCTCTATATTTCACACAAAACAGTCTATTAAATAATTTTAGAATTATTATGCCCCGCCACGAAAGTGGTGCTTTTACATTCAAGTTTTTTATTAAGTCAAAAATTTCTCAGATACCAAAAGCTGTACAGTTTCCAAACTTCATACACACTTACATCTATATGGCAGCAATATGTTCCTACCCAAATCAGGTCAACAATATGTTCCTACCCGAATCAGGTCAATATAAAAGAACTTTACCTACTTTTTACACTTTTTTTAATTTACATTAAAGTTTTACATTTAAGTTTTTAGCACGACTGATCAGAGATCAGCAGAGCTTATGCCGTTGTGCGGCGTCCGTCTGTCTGTCCGTCTGTCCTTAAACTTTTATTTGTAGCGACTACTCCTCTGAAACTACTGGATGGATATTCATGAAACTTTACAGAAATGTTGCCCATGAAGTCTAGTTGATCCTAGAAAAAATTCATGTTGCTGTGAAATCCAAGATGGCTGCCAAAGCTAAAAATAGATTTTTAAAATACAAGTTTGTAGCGACTACTTCTTGAAAACTATAAGTGATATTGATATGGGACTTTTTCTAAAATGATCAGCATGACATGATGTTGGTCGTTGTCAAAAATCGTTTTGATTCGACGTTAAACATGGCTGCCAGTGGCCATCTTTGTTTACATAGATTTATATAGTAAAAACTTGTAGCGACTACTCCTCTGAAACTACTTAATGGATTTTCATGAAACTTTACAGGAATGTTGCTCTTGATGTCTAATTGATTCTAGCAAAATTTCAGGTCGGCCCGAAATTCAAGATGGCCACCACAGCTCAAAATAGATTTTTAAAAGATAAGTTTGTAGCGACTACTTCTTGAAAACTGTAAGTGATATTCATATGGGACTTTTTCTAAAATGATCAGCATGACATGATGTTGATCCTAGACGAACATTATTTTGATTAGACGTTAAACATGGGCGCCAGTGGCCATCTTTGTTTACATAGAGTTTGTAAAGTAAAAATTTGTAGCGACTACTCCTCTGAAACTACTTGGCGGATTTTCATGAATCTTCACATGAATGTTGCTCTTGATTTCTAGTTGATCCTAGCAAAATTTCAGGTCGGCCGGAAATTCAAGATGGCAGTTACGGCTAAAAATAATTTTTCAAAATACAAGTTTGTAGCGCCTACTTCTTGAAAACGATAAGTGATATTGATATGCGTCTTTTCCTAAAATGATCAGTATGACATGATGTTGATCCTTGTCGAAAATTATTTTGATTCAACGTTAAACATGGCTGCCAGCAGCCATCTTTGTCTTCATAGTTATATAATGAAAACTTGTAGCGACTACTTCTCTGAAACTACTTGATGGATTTTCATGAAACTTCACACGAATGTTGCTCTTGATGTCTTATTGATCCTAACAAAAGTTCAGGTCGGCCGGAAATTCAAGATGGCCGTCACAGCTAAAAACAGATTTTTAAAAAATAAGTTTGTAGCGACTACTTCTTGAAAACTATAAGTGATATTGATATGGGACTTTTTCTGAAATGATCAGCAAGACATGAGGTTGATCCGAGTCGAACATTATTTTGATTTGACGTTAAACATGGCTGCCAGTGGCCATCTTTGGTTACATAGAGTTATATAGTAAAAACTTGTAGCGACTACTCCTCTGAAACTACTTGACGGATGTTGATGAAACTTCACAGGAATGTTGCTCTTGATGTCTAGTTGATCCTAGAAAATTTCAGGCTCGCCGGAAATTCAAGATGGCCACCACAGCTAAAAAGAGATTTAAAATAAATAAGTTTGTAGCGACTACTTTTTGAAAACTATAAGAGATATTGATATGGGACTTTTTCTAAAATGATCAGTATATGATGTTGATCCTTGTCAAAAATTATTATGATTTGACATTAAACATGGCCGCCAGTGGCCATCTTTGTTTACATAGAGTTATATAATGAAAACTTGTAGAGACTACTCCTATGAAACTACTTGATGGATTTTCATGAAACTTCACAGGAATGTTGACCTAGCTATCAAAAATCTATCAGTAGAGCTTCAAGGTCATTGACCTCTTGTATATATATATTTCCATTACTCTGATACCAGAAGCAGTACAGCTTTTAATCTTCATACACACATCTCAATGACAGCAATCAGGTCAATATAAATGACCTAAATGACTTTTTACACTTTGTTTATTTACATTAAAATTTTACATTGACGTTTTTAGATCACCTGCGCCGAAGGCTCAAGGTGGTCTTTTGGGATCACACTTTGTCCGTCGTTCACTTTTGCTTCAAACGACTTCTCCTCAGAAACCGCTTGGCTAATTCTGACCAAACTTCACATGGATGATCCTTAGATGTATGGTTTTTAGATTTGTTAAAATTAGGTCAGTGCAACATCCAAGATGGCCGCCATTGCCATATACAGTACAGCTCACGCGAAACCCACACTTTACTCTTTCACGCCGGGTGTTGAATTTACAAATCGCCTACTTACGCGGAGTTTGGATGATAAAACTACTCGACGTGGGAATCAGCTACGCGAAAATCTCTCAGCGTACTTACGCCACGATACTTCGCGTAGACAAACTCGCACCGGTAAAAGGTGCAACTTTTTCTTATTGCTGTGATTCTAATACATAATTATTCAATAACTTTAGAAAAACTCGAAGCAGAAGACAATTTTACTTTTGTTTTTAGAAAAGCAGATGTGGGAAAATTCGATAGCCCAGATTATGTATACTACTGCGTCATGATAGTTATATGGCGGTTCCTATTACCGGCTTTGCGGCGACTGAACATAAAATTCAATTAGTAATTATTATACTGGAAACTGTAATTATATTTTTAATCAGTCGTTATTTGTAACAAGTTTTTACTATTCTACTGTTTATTATTACGGTAATACATCGATGGGATATTTAGTCAGAAATAATCAGAAACAGTTGTAAAGAATTCCGGGTCATAAACCCGTTGTTAGTGCCGCCTTGTTATAAGGTACATATACATGTATGGCCAAGGATTATGGTTATTTATGTCAGTTGAAGAACTGTTACTTTTGGACAAAAGAAACAAACAAAACTTGGGTTAAATGCATTAAAAGTTTGAAATACGTATTTGTTTCGAAATTTATTCATTGTAGTTATCAGTCGTGTCAACTTTGCACAGAAAATGCACTCGTTGTCTCATTGTTTGAACTTTTTCAAGCGCGCTGTCGGACAAGTTGAAAAGTTGTCGGAAAATTCAATTTTCTTTTTATTCCCAATAATAATGTTTGGTCACTCCGAGTGTCACGACAATGGCGAACTTTCGCAACATTGAATTGCAGAGTGCAAACACTGACTTCGCGTAGATCCGTGAGGCACTCGATAGAACCAAACTCGGCGAAGCAAGTCAAGTGTGGGTTTCGCGTGAGCTGTACTGTATGGTTGAAACCTTAAAAAATCTTCTCAAGAACCGCTAGACAGATTTTGACATTTTTTCTTTTAGAATGATCACCAATGCCTAGACTATCAAGTTTGTTCAAATGGAGTCCCCGGGGTCAAAAATGGCCGTTCGCCGGGGGTTCGAAGTTTGTATATTGTGATTTTGCATTTTTTTCATAGACTTATATAGGAAAAAACTTTAAAAAACTTCTGTTCTGGAACCACAAGGCACAGAGCTCTCATATATTACATTACAAGTAGCATCAGCTAATGGTCCTCTACCAAATTTGTTCAAATGGTGACCCTGGGGTTAAATTTGGCCCCATCCCAGGCATCACAGTTTTACATAGGAAAAAATGAATAAAATCCTCTTCTCTGAAACTACAAGAGCCAGAGTTTAATATTTACTATAAGCTTATGGTCCTTTACCAAGTTTGTTTAAATGGTGACTCTGGGGTCACATTTAGCCCCGCCCCAATGTTTTACATTGACTTTTATAGGGAAAAACTTTAAACAAATCTTCTTCCCTGAAACTACAAGAGCCAGAGGTTTAGTATTTTGCATTTACTATGAGCTTTACCAAGATTATTAAAATGGTGACCCTGGGGTCACATTTGGCCCTGCCACAGGGGTCACATGTTTTACATAGACTTGTATCTGGAAAACCCTAAAAAATCTTCTCTGAAACCACAAGGCACAGAGCTCTCATATTACATGTCGTCCTGGGGTCAGATTTGGGCCTACCCCAGGGGTTACTCTCTAGCACCTTCATTTTGTATTTGATCTTTACCAAACTTTGTCAGTGTCTTTATATCAATGTTGTTAATACAACAGAGGCCACATTTCTTGAACAATCTTAACCAAACTTGCACAGATTGTATATGACCATAAGATTTTGAAGAAGTTCAATAATGGACCAGTACTCAGGTGATCGATTTAGGGCCACCTCTTGTTTATTAAGTCAATTACATACCAAAAGCCTTAAAGTATTCAAACTTCATACACACATCTATATGGCACCATTATGTTCTTACCCAAATCAGATCCATATAACTTGCCTTTTAATTTACACTCAACATTTTGTTACTCCGTTTTGTAAGCAACTGGTAACCCTTTAGCGGGGCATTCGGGACACATTTTTTATTATTATTTTTTTATTCTTGGTTTCAAGAAACTCATTACTCATAACTGTGAGAGATGCAGACAGTCTAAACTTCTCACAAAAATTAAAAGGCTCAGTCGGTTCTGAGAACACATTGAGTTGCATCATAATAGCATGACAATATGTCATAATACCATGGAGGGTGTGATGTCATAATATCAGAAAGTGACATCATGACAGAAGCAACCAAATGAAGATATGAAGCCTTCTGATTGGATCAGTGATAACAATTGGACCAATGAAACCAGTTAATTTAAAACTCATTACATTCTCAGAACACATTGAGGTTTTACTTGAAATTGAGTAATGAGGTCCTTGAAATGCAGAAACACACAATTATAATAATAAAATATTTTTTAAAATTATTTAATAGACTGTTACATATGAAATACCACTTTTATTAAACACTGCTAAAACCCACAATTTTGTTGCTAAGCACAAAATAGATGCATAGCACTATTTCCTGTGGTAACAAATATAAACTACATCGTATATATGGAAAACTAAATTACTTGTGGAGAATTTCTCCACCTGTCAGTGGACGTGTTGAAGAACCACGATGTCAGGGAAGTTTCTATGTCTGATCAATTTCCGATGTCAGCAGTTTCGACACATTTATGGATCATCTCTACAGTGATCCATTTAATGGGCATTGTGTTTTCTTTTATTACTACCAGGTGGAGGTTTAGACTTTTACAAAAAATAAACAGTGACCTTTAAGTTGATATTGGAAAAAACCATCTAGTCACATGTTTGTAATAAAGACTGTATAATGTAGATTTCTTTGTCATTAATCCCAACCGTTTTCCATGATATTTCAGGGGCGTAGCTAGGCCGTTTTGGAGGATACGCCCGTATATTGGGGTCCAAGGAGCGGCTGGTGGGGGGTCCGGGGCGCTTAGCCCAGAATCACCCAAATAACTTGATAAGGAAGAATAATTGAAAGATAAGAAAGCTTCATATCTACAGGTCAATATTTTTTAAAGTTACAACCAATGTTAGACTGCAGTGTACAGTATTATGAAACGGGGCATAACTCTGCTGAATGAAAGTCAGAGTAATTGGCCATGTACAATACTTCTCTTGGCCAAGGTTAGGTTGAAGGTTACAGTGTGACTGACACCACAACGGAAAACGATAAAGTGATCCCTTAGACTTTTGTGCCTGAAGTGCCACACAGGTGACACAATATACTGTGTATATAATAATATTAGGTAACTAGCGGATGCTTCCACCCCATCTGTTTCCATATAACAATATTTTTTTCAGCATGCTCATGTATACATGTGGATTTCGTTGTCAACCTCAGAATCAATGAAAAAAAAGATGACACAAATGTTTAGCTCTCCTGATCAAAGATCTGTCTGTTGGTAACCACTTGTTTGTTATGACTTCTTCTTTGACTATTGGTGCGATTTTCATCAAACATTATTGGAATGTTTTAGTTGATGTCTAGTTAGTTTTTAAATAAAGTCAATGAATAATCCAATATGGCTTCCATGGCTAAAAATACAAACACAACTGCCAGGCATTACACTGAGCTGGTCATGATACAAACACCAGTCAGGCATTACACAGCTGGCCATGATACAAACATGTCTGCTAGACATTACACAGCTGGCCATGATACAAACACAACAGCCAGACATTACACAGCTGGTCATGATATAAACATGTCTGCCAGACATTACACAGCTGGCCATGATACAAACACAACAGCCAGACATTACACAGCTGGTCATGATACAAACACCAGACAGGCATTACACAGCTGGCCATGATACAAACATCTCTGCCAGACATTACACAGCTGACCATAATACAAACATGACTGCCAGACATTGCACAGCTGGCCATGATATAGACATGACTGTCAGACATTACACAGCTGGCCATGATACAAACATGTCTGCCAGACATTACACAGCTGGCCATGATATAGACATGATTGCCAGACATTACACAGCTGGCCATTATACAGACATGACTGCCAGATATTACACAGCTGGCCATTATACAAACATGTCTGCCAGACATTACACAGCTGACCATGATACAAACATGTCTGCCAGACATTACACATCTGGCCAGTATACAAACATGTCTGCCAGACATTACACATCTGGCCAGTATACAAACATGTCTGCCAAACATTACACAGCTGGTCATGATACAAACACCAGTCAGATATTACACAGCTGGCCATTATACAAACATGTCTGCCAAACATTACACAGCTGGTCATGATACAAACACCAGTCAGATATTACACAGCTGGCCATTATACAAACATGTCTGCCAGACATTACACATCTGGCCAGTATACAAACATGTCTGCCAGACATTACACAACTGGTCATGATACAAACACCAGTCAGATATTACACAGCTGGCCATTATACAAACATGTCTGCCAGACATTACACATCTGGCCATTATACAAACATGTCTGCCAGACATTACACATCTGGCCAGTATACAAACATGTCTGCCAGACATTACACAGCTGGTCATGATACAAACACCAGTCAGATATTACACAGCTGGCCATTATTCAAACATGTCTGCCAGACATTATACAGCTGGTCAGGATACAAACACTAGTCACACATTACACAGCTGGCCATTATACAGACATGACTGCCAGACTTTACACAGCTGGCCATGATGAAAGAATTATACAAGTCAGGATACCCCTGTTATAGAGACAAGGCCAACCGTGGCCAGGCTATAAAACACACAATTGAGTTAGTTCTCTATTACCGGGCATGTTATATAAAGTAACTCTGACAACTTGCAATGAAATATGCATACCTATGTATAAAGGCAGCCGAGACAAACTGCACTAGCACTATTCCCAAAGGTTTTATGCATTTTGAATTGAGTTTATTTTGGTCTGAAATTTAATTAGTGGTGATTTACAAAAGCAGAAATATGAAAGGAATAAATTATTCTCCCTCTTGTCACCCATTTTGACCAGAGTCTGTCCTGTATATCAAGTTGTACATCTGCTGAGTGTCTGTCCTGTATATCAAGTTGTACATCTGCTGAGTGTCTGTCCTGTATATCAAGTTGTACATCTGCTGAGTGTCTGTCCTGTATATCAAGTTGTACATCTGCTGAGTGTCTGTCCTGTATATCAAGTTGTACATCTGCTGAGTGTCTGTCCTGTATATCAAGCTGTACATCTGCTGAGTGTCTGTCCTGTATATCAAGTTGTACATCTGCTGAGTGGTTTGGGGCATGTAGCAGTAAATTCAAATTATCTGGGGAAAAAGTGCCTTCCCACCTTCTTTATATGTATTTCTATTAATTTCTCTGTATTTGTAGAAAAAATAGTGTGCCTCCAAGCTTTCCAGCCTTCTTTGTATATATTACAGTTCTATTCATTCTTTTGTAATTGTTAGGAGTACCTGGGAGTATATAGACCCATCTTTTCTTTTTTAAATTTGATACTTCTTTATTTCAGGGAAATTTTACTACAGACTTCAGACTATTTTTGAGTATATTGACACGAAACTTTTTTCTGTAACTGTTATTTCTAACATCAAGGTTTTTATATAGCGATATTTTCGCTATATACAAAGAACTAGAAGCAACGATTCTGCAAATTTACTTTTGAGCCTTCATTAAATTGTGTTGTTCATCATTTCAGGGACGTTTTTGTTGTATGGGTGTCTAGCAATGATTGGGGCCTTACTGATGTTCATGTGGCTACCAGAAACAAAGGGCAAAAGCCTGGAGGAGGTGGAGGGGTTGTTTGCTCACCCCTGGTGCGGTGAGAGTCAAGGCTTAGAATATAATACAAAGACTATTCAGTATGTGCATATACGTGGGTTGAATAGGGATGGTCGTGAATCGGAGCTGGATTCACCAGAATAACGGAAATAAACTGATGAGACTTGATGGATTATTACATTCTGAAGAAAGCCACATGAAAATTGAACTAATATTTAGTTATAATAATGGATTCAACAAGAGTATGACAGGTCTGGAGAGAAAGGCTTCTTGAAATAGCGTCTAATCACATAAAAAAGCTGTCTTACCAAAGTGAGAAGCACAGTGTTCAGTGAGGCATCTGTTGAGTAAAGTTGTACTAATCTAAACTAGGGGAAGTAACGTTGAGAAGTGATTCCAGTCATGCACAATGACATTGTACAACTTGAGATGTGGTAAAATGTGAATACCACATCATAGTGAATATCACAGTATAGAGAACATCACATCAAAGTGAATATCACAGTATAGTGAATATCACAGCATAATGACCCGTTACTGTTGAGTAACCATTCAAATAACTGGGTTTATAGCTCTACTTGAGACAGTGCATGATACAGACAATTTAAAGACATTCCACAGAGCCTTCCGAAACACTGTACTCCTTTATTATATTCTGTTTTACAAACATGGTAATGGCCAACTTCGTTTGCAGGAAGAAAACAGATAAGTCTACATTAGGAAGAAAGATGAGGCCCGGAAATATACAAACATCTGGTATGAAAAGCTGACTTAAAGCATACTAATTTGAATTTAAATAATGAATCAATTTTATCTCTAATGCTTGCATGAACATTGCTGTGTTTATCAAGCATTTAATAATACATGATGTTATTGTATTCATCCTAACAAAAGTTGACTTTAAACGTAATATTTATTTTCTCTATTGGGGCATCAATTTGAAACATGTATGCCTTTTTACAGTTAAACTGCATGACATCACCGTGCATGACATAACCGTTTCATAGGAAGCAGGACAGGAAACTTTGTTTCTGAGTTAAACTTCCAATGGTCAAATTGACAGATTGTTAAAGAATTTATCCGAATTTCTACTTGCCGAACATCAATGAGCGATCGTCAAGGCGAGCGGATGAGTGGAGTTTTTGTGCCATGGGTAGGGCATGGCCTAAAACAGTTAAGACCGCAGTCAGTGGTGGAATGTCTTTAAAGTCAAGAGACAATGATGTTCATTGTCACGTGAATAAAATTTGCCTCATTCCAGTTGTATGCTGTAATGCCTGTACCGTGTACAGTCAGAGTGTTGTAAAGTAGAAGCTAAAGGCACATACGTGAATGTACAGTTATATTTAGTCCTCGTACAACTAAACAGTAAAACTAGATTATGCCGTAAATGTCTAAATAAAAAACAGAGTAATTGTGTAGTAAATATTTGTCTAAGTATTATAAAGTCAATGTTGTAATGCACCCGTTAATACTCGGGCACACAAAAACTAAACACAAGATGTAAAATAAATATTTTGTGACAAGTATTTATACCCCCGCTTTCACAAAGTGAAGTCGGGGCTATATAGGAATCACGCTGACCATAAAGGCACTTTGCATAACACATTCTTGAACCATCGCGTCGCATAACACATTTTATTACTTGCATTCCTCGAACACTTTTGAATAGGTTGTTCCCAAACTTAATATACACATAACGACTGGTAATCTTATGTCCCTCTATATCACCCATTGTTAAGCGTCTCCGTGGCCGAATGGTTAACAACGTTGCGTTGTAAACCTTCGCCTCTCACCGCTGCGGGTTCGAATCCCACGGGGAGCTCGACTTGAAAGTGGCGGGAGGTGTACAGTACTGGTTCTACCCAGGAAAAGAGGGTGGTCTGCCTCCACCACAAAAAATCGACCGTCATATATAACCTTCCATGTGTTGAAAATGACGAAAAACACCATACAAACAAACAAAAATCACCCATTGTTGGCTATATCAAAAAAGAGGGGATGTTCATCACCTTCAGTGATAGTTCTAGTTATAATTATTCAATGGAAGTAGACATGTAAGTTTATATCTACGAGCATGTAGAGGTATACACCAGGTGCCGTGATGTTTGTCTGAATAGCCAGTAAAGATGCCGTCTCCTTGCACCTGTAAATAAAGTTGTCATATCATCACACGTCACACTTGTCATGTAATCTAACACTGTATAGTTATTTCATTGAACATGTCACACTGTTGTCAGTTCGTTTGATATGTCACACTGTCACCATGTAATTGAGCATGCCACTCTGTCACCATGTAATTGAAGATGCCACACTGTCACCATGTAATTGAACACGATGTAAGTATATAACTGAACATGTCACACTGTCGCTGTGTAATTGAACATGCCATGCTGTCACTGTGTAATTGAACATGCCACACTGCCATGCTGTTGCTGTGTAATTGAACATGCCATGCTGTCACTGTGTAATTGAACATGCTATGCTGTCACTGTGTAATTGAACATGCTACACTGTCACTGTGTAATTGAACATGCTACACTGTCGCTGTGTAATTGAACATGCCACGCTGTTGCTGTGTAATTGAACATGCCACACTGTCGCTGTGTAATTGAACATGCCACGCTGTCGCTGTTTAATTGAACATGCCACGCTGTCGCTGTGTAATTGAACATGCCACGCTGTCGCTGTGTAATTGAACATGCCACACTGTCACTGTGTAATTGAACATGCCACGCTGTCACTGTGTAATTGAACATGCCACACTGTTGCTGTGTAATTGAACATGCCACGCTGTCACCATGTATTTGAACATGGCACACTGTCACCATCTATTTGAACATGGCTCATAGTCACCTGCCACACTGTCACCATGTATTTGAACATGGCACATAGTCACCATGTAATTGAACATGCCACTGTTGGTATGTAATTGAACATGCCACACTGTCACAATGTATTTGAAAATGACAAACAGTCACCATGTAATTGAACATGCCAAACTGTCACCATCTAATTGAACATGCCACACTGTCAGTAGGTAATTTAACATGGGTTAATTTTACACCAAAACTGTAAAGTTGTGTATACTTAACATTTGATCTTAGTTGGATAATACAAAGGTATTTAACTCTTAACCCCCTATATATATATAATGGATTGTGTTCTTTCTTTAAATTAAGGCCATTCCATTTATGTGACAAAGGGGCATTTTGGGGAAAATGAATGATCAGCAGATAGCGGGTTAAGTGTTAAATGCCCTGAATAATACATGAAACATATTCTGGATAGCATTACCAGTAGTGTATCATGTTGTAGGTCATTTTGTTGTGTAAATTCATAGAATTGTTGTCTCATAAAATAATTAAGAGGTGTCTACCTATTTAGCTCCTGAGCCAAAGGCTCAAAGGTGAGCTGTTGGGATCACTCTTTGTCTGTCTACGTTAACTTTTTCTTAAAACAACTTCTCAGAAACCACTTCATACGGATGATCCTTAGGTCACATATTCACATAGAGTTACATAGGAAAATATTTAAAAATCTTCTTCTCTGAACTTACATGAGCTAGAGGTCTAACAGTTTGCATGTACCATAAGCTTATGGTCCTCTACCAAGATTGTTCAAATGTTGACCCTGGAGTCAAATTTGGCCTCACCCCAAGGGTCACATGTTTTACATAGACTTATAATAGAAAAAATCAAAAAAAAATCTTCTCCTCTAAAATTGCAGCTCATAGACCTCTCATATATTACATGTAGCGTCAGCTTATAGTCCTTTACCAAGTTTGTTCAAATTGTGACCCTGGGACAGGCTCCAGGAGTCACAGTTTTACATAGAGTCACATATGAAAATCTTTAAAAATCTTCTTCTCTGAACTTTTAAGAGCAAGAGGTCTAATATGTGCATGTAGCCTAGGCTTATGGTACTCTACCAAGCTTGTTAAAAAGTAAACCTGGGGTTAAATATTAGCATGCCCAGGATTAAAAATGTTTATCACAATGTGAAGAATCAAAGGTCTCACACTTGGAGGGTAAAGATCAAAAAACATTTTTGGGGGCATTTGTCACCGTGACGTTTCTTGTTACTGTTGCAAGTGTCTTCAATGGATAAAAGTCAGGAGGTGAGCGATTAGTGCCATTTGGGACACTTGTTTCAATACTTTATTGCCGAAACAGACACATACTACTCTCACTTTAATAGTGTAAGTAATTTTGCATGGGCATGATTTTGGTAAGAAAGTAATATGTTCTTAACTCTTAACCCGCTACATATATATACTGGACTGTTCTTTCTTTGAATTCAAGATCATTCCATTTATGTGACAAAAGGTTGTTTTGTGGGAAAAGACTGTTCAGCAGCCGGACATAGTAAACCCTGATCAGCCTGCGAGTTACTGGGTGTTAGCTCGGTGCATCAGAATTGCCTCATCGATTTCCGTAAATCTAAAATTCCGGATTACGGAAATAGATGAGGTAGTTTGACATGCTCATCCTATGAAATTTAATGTGAATTGGGGTTGAACATTCCAGGCTTGCTCTCCTTTTACATCTAGCTAAAAATATGCAGAACCTTCTCACCTGTATAACTGCAAAGTTCTTGCAAATTCTATTGTTAACACTTGTCATAAGCCATTTTGAGAGCTATGACATGATGGATCTAAATGACCATAATTATATGGAATATTTATGAATACATATGACCATAATTATATGAAATAGTGACCATAATTATATGGAATATTTATGAATACATATGACCATAATTATATGGAATATTTATGAATACATGTATAATAATTTATGATTTACAGAAAAAAATTACAGTACCTGTATAAAAAATATGTATACTTAAAGGTAAAATGCATTATATGACCAGTAAAGGATTTTGCATTCATTTATAGTGATTTTCTTTGCTTTAAAGGATCTAACCTGCCAAATAACGGCAAAATTACGCTACAAAACCGTTTATCAAATTATCCTATCCAGGTGTTCAAGTCAAATAGTAGTGTATATGAGTTTATCATTCTTAATTCGACGTTCCAGTTTTAGGGTTTGTTCTTGCTGGTTAAAGAAGTTTATATTGTGTCTATAGAGTTTGGAGCCCCGTGTGGTTCTCAGGCCGTTTGGTTACGGGGCAAAGAATAGGGCCACTGCAGATCCCGTTGGAGGGGAAGGCAGAGTGGGGTAGAACCCCGCCAAATTCATGTTCATTTTATCATTTTTTGTTCATGCTCATTAAAGGTCTTCATCATGACCCCTGCATTGTTTCAGGTGCCAACTCGCACATATCACTAGAGCAGTGGCAGAAAAACAATAACGTGGCTCAAGCGTAAATGGAGTGTCTACAATAGAACTTGCAGCAACTCTGCAGTTCAGGGTGAGAAGGTTCTAGGCCCGTTCTCCATATTTCATCTTGATGTACATGGAGAATGAGTCTGGCGTGTTCATTCCTGTTAGGCGCCATATAACCTTTCATGTGTTGCGCCTTAAAACCCCAATTCAATTCAATTCAATAGAGTTTGGAAAATATGTTAGTTACATATATACCTCGCCTTCAGTAGGTTTAGAAACGGTGTGCATTTCCATAACATTCGACTGCTTTTACTGCAATTAGTATATCAAGTTATTCCTTCAGACATAATTTACTAGTCCTAGAATATTTACTGATCTGGGCTCAATGGTGCAGACAGTGAAACACGTTTTTTTAAATACTTTACTAGTATCGATAGAGCTTTGCAGTGAGTCTTGATTCTGTAACTCTGCTTAAATGAAGGGTTGTTAATAGTAGGCACTGCCTGTTGTCCAATCACATTCAGTACTTGAATACAGTGGTCTAATACTAACAATAACTGGACACTTGTGACAGTCGTTCTTACTATAGAAAACCTTCTCAGTTAAAAATGACAAAAATATTATGTGAAGAGATGCTAAGGTACTCATTTTACAACAGGAAAAATGAGATATTAATTTGTCATGATCAACTTCCTTTTTAGCCACTGATATATATATGTATGGAATATAGTTTTATATTGTGTAAATGGAACTTTTATTAAACGGGGATTTTTCAAGGGCACCTTTTGCCAATTTTAGCGTTTCTTAGTGCCAAAAAGGTATGTGACTTTCCAGTCTGTAAATATAATGTATGTAATTTCATTATTTGACTGACACTTCATCTACTTGCTGCATATTTCAAATTGGCAAGAGTCCAAAGTGCATCTTGAGGCTATATATTAGAAGATCCAACATGAGTATCCATATGAGATAGAGAAATCTCACCCGAGGGTCAGAATTGTAACCAGGGACAAAGCTCTGCCGACTTCCTCCAGGTTGCAGTTTTGATCCTGAGATTATGGATAAACTCAGACATTTTTGCGTTGACATCGCCAACAATTAACGGTTTAATTTTTTTTAACACAATGATGTCATGCATCTGTTCACGTTATTGACGTCAGTATTCTTGCGCGTGAATTTTATCTCGACCCTAGAGCGAAATGGAAATATCTGGCTGATGTGGGTTTACAATGGACGCAAAGGCTATTATAGTCATGCTTAGCAGGTTAAGGGTTAACAGTTGCATGATATCCCTGTCTAAGTTACATACAAAATGTTAGTAGCTGTCAATGGTATGCAAGAAAAAGAACTAGTCATGGGTATCTAGTTCAGGTAGCAATTCCAACTCTCAGTTTAACTGTTTTAATTAGAACCGTTATTACCTTGTGTTGGAATTCCCGATATTCACTAGGGTTAGTGGGTATAGAATCACTTTTAATCACTTGGATAAAACGTCTAATTTAAAACGAAAGGAAAGCATCAATTTGGTTTCTGAGTTGGATTTACCCTTTTAGTTGTATGATGGAGGAAAATTTCTGAAATTATTGTCCTATATCTGTGAATTTTTAGCTCGACTGATCAGAGATCAGCAGAGCTTATGCCGTGGTGCAGCGTCCGTCGTCCGTCCGTCTGTCCGTAAACTTTTATTTGTAGCGACTACTCCTGTGAAACTACCGGATGGATATTCATGAAACTTTACAGAAATGTTGCCCATGAAGTCTAGTTGATCCTAGCAAAAATTGATGTTGATGTGAAATCCAAGATGAAATAGATTTTTAAAATACAAGTTTGTAGCAACTACTTCTTGAAAACTATAAGTGATATTGATATGGGACTTTTTCTAAAATGATCAGCATGACATGTTGTTGGTCCTTGTCAAAAATATTTTTGATTCGACGTTAAACATGGCTGCCAGTGGCCATCTTTGTTTACATAGAGTTATATGGTAAAAACTTGTAGCGACTACTCCTCTGAAACTACTTGGCAGATTTTCATGAAACTTCACAGGAATGTTGCTCTTGATGTCTAATTGATCCTAGCAAAATTTCAGGTCGGCCGGAATTTCAGATCAGCCAGAAATTTAAGATGGCCACCACAGCTAAAAATAGATTTTTAAAAAATAAGTTTGTAGCGACTACTTCTTGAAAACTATAAGTGATATTGATATGGGACTTTTTCTAAAATGATCAGCATGACCTGATGTTGATCCGAGTCGAACATTATTTTGATTTGACATTAAACATGGCTGCCAGTGGCCATCTTTGTTTACATAGAGTTATATAGTAAAAACTTGTAGAGACTACTCCTCTGAAACTACTTGATGGATGTTCATGAAACTTCACAGGAATGTTGCTCTTGATGTCTCGTTGATCCTAGAAAAATTTCAGACTGGCCGGAAATTCAAAATGGCCGCCACGGCTAAAAATAGATTTAAAATAAATAAATTTGTAGTGACTACTTCCCGAAAACTGTAAGTTTCGCATGAATGTCCATTGTGTAAATCAGAAAGAAATCAACTAAGCATCTTTTAGGTCCATGGATGGTCTTTATAATAATTATGAAGCACATGTTTGATGTTTTTTTCAGTTTTGATTACTTCTAAGTTTATTTTGGTGTATTGGAATATGCATTCTTTGGGTTTTTTGGAGGCTATAAATAGAAAAATGTGAACCAATCAAAAACTTCCTAAAAGTAGTTAAAATGGCTGATTTTCACTGACGGGGAGATCAGCATGGAATAACTATGTAAAATTTAGCATTTCCTGATATGCAAGAGCATTATGAGTGCAGACATGACCCACCCTGATATGTGTAGGAATTTTTTTTTTAATTATTTATTGACATTTGAAATATTGCTAAAATTGCATTTTTAGCATGTTTTAAGGGGTTGGGTAATCTTAAAGAAATGGGACTAAAGTTGTACAGAAAATGCTTTTTGATACTTTTATTTGGTTTGGAAACATGGGTAATTTTATTGTCTTCTAAGAAATGTATGACACAATGATGATGTGATTTATTTTTGCTCAAGGATTCAGGCTAAGAGCTTGTCATGGGTTTGATGATTGAGAAAAGTACATTAAACTGTGGAGTGCCCCCTTAAGTGATATTGATATGGGACATTTTCTAAAATGATCAGCATGACATGATGTTGATCCTTGTCGAAACGCATTTCGATGCAACTTTAAACATGACCGCTAGTGGCCATCTTTGTTTACATAAGATTTATATAGTAAAAACTTGTAGCGACTGCTCCTGAAACTACTTGACGAATTTTTATGAAACTTCACAGAAATGTTGCTCTTGATGTCTAATTGATCCCAGAATTTTTTTAGGTCGGCCAGAAATTCAAGATGGCCGCCATGGCTAAAAACAGATTTTTTTTTTAAAAAGTTTGTAGCGACTACTTCTTGAAAACTGTAAGTGATATTGATATGGGACCAGTGGCCATCATTGTTTACATAGAGTTTGTATAGTAAAAATTTGTAGTGACTACTCCTCTGAAACTACTAGACAGATTTTCATGAAACTTCACAGGAATGTTGCTCTTGATATCTAGTTAATCCTAGCACAATTTAAGGTCAGCTGGAAATTCAAGATGGCCACCACGGCTAAACATAGATATTTAAAAACAAGTTTGTAGAGACTATTTCTTGAAAACTGTAAGTGATATTGATATGGGACTTTTTCTGAAATGATCAACATGACAAGATATTGATCCTTGTCGAAAATTATTTTGATTCAACATTAAACAAAAAACTTCTTGACAGATTTTTATGAAACTTCACAGGAATGCTGACCTAGCTATCAAAATCTATCAGTAGAGCTTCAAGGTCATTGACCTCTTGTTTAATAAGTTAGTTTGCAGCAATATTTACATGATTTCATTATATCTCTAGAAGTGCCAAACTTTAAGTTAAATTATTTGATTATTACGTTTTGACTTTTGTCTCTAAAATATGTTATAACAGCAAATATTCATATCATAGTTTATTGTGAAAGTATGAACTTCTGATTTCAAAAACACTTGATTTGGTCGGTAAAGAATCACTTTTTTTCTGAGAGGTGTTACACTAAGTGATAAATTTTGCATGAAAAAATGCACCAAATATTTTCACTGCTGCATACATGTATGCTTGTATGATGTATCTTCAAGCCTGGAAAATGTTAAATAATCTAAAGTACAGGAGCTGAGAAAACTGAATTTAAACAGAAAATGATTCTTTACAACCAATGATTCTATACAACCCAATGCACTGTAACCATGAAGGATTGTTGTAATATATATATATATTTATCACATGGAACTGCTTGTATTCCGTATAATATACCCATTACATATTTCCTTATATTAACCGTGTGTAATACAAGGCGACCGAATCAAGTGCAGTGTCAGTATGTTCGTCTAGTCAATGTCCCGGAACACCCGTTTAGTCCGTGGAGTCCGTGGATATAGCACTGAATCGGCGATGTTGTGAGGGTAATAGTCCGCCGTATGTAGATTCACCACAACATAATGTGAAGTTTCTTGTCGTTTTTGAGCCATGTGATAAAAAGGATCTGACACTCGTTGTCATTTCATACAAAATTTTATTAAACTCGTCCAGGAATATGTTATTAAGCTTGCCAGAGGCTCGCTTAATAACACATTCCTGAACTCGTTTAATAAAATTTTGTATGAAATGACAACTCATGTCAGATCCTCTATATATAATACAGAAAGATAATTATTTACAGCTAAATAGAGCAATCCTTGTCATGCTACAACATATTATCCATGTATGTTTATAATGAACACCATAAACCAATCTCATTAAAATCGGACCCTTTATCACGCTACGATACTCTACGCTACTAAGGATCTGACAACACTGCATTGGAGGTCACGTCAGATTGACCTTACGATTAGCCAATAGCGGTACTGGCTGTATACCAGATATCGTCATTTTTATGTTGGTTCTTTAATATATCTAAATCAAAACTAGTCATCTCATACATATTTTTGCCGGTAGAGAAGCTTACCCCTTTGCCGTAAATATTCTGTGTTTACATTGTTCCTATTGTCAGTAAAAGTGTAACGTGACCGTTACTAAATATAGACTGAATTGGGCCGGCCATTTGAGCTGAATGTAGTAGTTATCGTCATGTTCAGTTTCATACTGAATAATCCATGTTTGGGATGATGAAAACGTGTGTAGTTATTAATTGAAACATAAATATACCATTGCATATGAAAACACAAAAAAAATATCTAGAAAAAAATTATATCTACAATTTAAAATGTTTTTTCAACTGTAAGTATCGGATGTAATTTACTTCGCTTCGACGTTCATAATTTAAAGGGAAATAACTGTCCTAAAATTTAAATTGATTGGCATGAACTAGTTGTCTCCCTTGGCTGAAACTGTTTAGCACATGCTTTTAGTTTTTTGGGCATGTCAAATTGACTCAATGGTTCGACGTACAAGGTCAGCTATTTTAAAAGGAAATTTTCCTGCACATGCGCATTAGCGCATGATTCCCCTGATTGTGTTTTGTTTATAACCGTATTTATATTGGTAAACGGTTGGTTTGAGAGTGAATGATAACATTTCTAAACTTTTTTTTCCTCTCCAATCGTCTGATGATAGTGTGTAGTGATTTGTAAAGTGGAGTCGAAAAATAATCACAATAGCGAGCGTTTTATTGATAATGACGAAATCTGGTGAATGACGATAACTGGTAGACAACCAGTACATAAAAAAAATAAAATTACCGCTTCATAGGGTTGAATTCATATCCCACACTAAAATCACACTCACGGGTAATAATA
The DNA here is from genome assembly GCA_037043455.1 of Cyrtodaria siliqua. Taxonomy (NCBI): domain Eukaryota; kingdom Metazoa; phylum Mollusca; class Bivalvia; order Adapedonta; family Hiatellidae; genus Cyrtodaria; species Cyrtodaria siliqua. The sequence goes on along the minus strand of JAWPHD010014697.1, from coordinate 34,731 downwards.
ATCACGTCGCAATAGCCTACCTCGCTACCAACTGCTCTAGTGGGCCAGATGTATTAATACGTACTATATAGAAAATCTAATGTTGTATTAAGCTCAGTAGAATAATGTTCCCAATGTGTTTTCAAAAAACATGACTGCGCCTATGATTTTCTTCGTATTCTTGCTATAAAACATACTATTTAGTGCATTTCTTTGAATTTATCATGTAATCCACAGCATTAACACACGGCGACTTTAGCTTTTTTCGGATATATGTGTTTTATGTGGATTTTCGTTTGTTCAGTTCACTCAAACGTCATCTGAAGGCAAGTGTATATGAAACGCGCAATTTCATTGGTTGAAGTTAGTTGGATCTTCTCATGAATATTGATTAGATGAAAGGTCGATCTGACGTGACCTCCAAGGCAGTGTTGTCAGATCCTATAGCGGAAAGTATCAAAGCGTAATTAGGATTTGATTTTAATGAGATTGACCATAAACGTATAATTTTATGCTATTATTGAACACCATAACTATGTACGTTTATATATAATGAACACCAAACATGTATGCTTATGAATTGAATTGACTATTATTGCAAACACATTAGCAAATTCTGTTTACTTTTTCAATGTAAATGAAAACGTCAATATTCACCCATATTCGGCATGTTAAATTGTCCTATTGGGTTTGTAATGTAGTTGGAATTACTCTTTTGCATCCTTTTTCGGAATTGGCTCAGATCACTATAGCAGTGGCAGAAAAACAATAAATGTGGCTCCAGCGTAGATGGAGTGTCTACAATAGAATTTGCAGCAACTCTGCAGTTCTGCAGGTGAGAAGGTTCTAGGCCCGTTCTCCATATTTTATCTCGATGTAAATGGAGGATGAGCCTGGCATGTTCATTCCTGTTAGGCGCCATATAACCTTTCATGTGTTGGTGCGCCTTAAAACCCATTTCAGTTCAATTCTGGATTGGTGCAATGCAGTTACATATATTACGTCACAGGAAGTATTTCACTTGATAAAAAAGTCATTGTGGAAAATTCCACGATGGTAAGAAAATATGTTTGTTTCAACTAATTTTTATCTCTTTTAAGTATATAAAAAAATACATGTGCAATAAAGAGGTTATTAGATGTGTATTGGGATTATGCACTGTTCTTCTGTGGATAAATATTGGACTCCTTATAGGCAGGATTTGTGTACATATCCCAATACATATCTAATAACCTATAATTATGGTGCACCAAATAACTAGTGTTGGACTGATCTCAGTATTTGTTTAAAAGTTCCTCCCCTCTAATCGCAAATCCTGGAGTCTATGACTATGGTAACATTAATAACTGTATAAAGCATAAGTATTTGAATACTCACCCTCTCTCAACAGCAAACAATTTTATTGTTTAAGGATGGCCTCATGCATCGTTTATTGTTGTCCTATTATGATGTTAAAGAATGAAGTGTTATTGTTGATATATATATATATTGTTGTATCTAATATTTTTGGAAATAAAACTGTTGTGGTGCTATACGACTTCTGTCATATATTCATCCAGGAGAAGAGCATAGTCTCCCCAATGCATTATAATTCAGTTTGATTCAAGTGAGAAAATGTCAATACTTATTGATGGTGGGAGGTATACATTACTGGCTCTACCCAGGAAAATGGGGTGGTCTGTCTCTACCACAAACAAATGACCATCATATATGGCCTAACATGTGTTGAAAATGACATAAAAGACCATTTAAACAAACAAGCAAACAAATCAACTAGATTCCTAATGGCAAGGGCCATAGAACTAACCAACTGTTGTTCTCAGCTCCCCTAGTGGGAGCTAGAAACAGAACTGAATGCGGAACGAGATAATTATCTGTCCAGTGATCCTCTTCATCTCCATTACTGTCATTTCTTTGCTCGTCACCATTCCCCATTCCAACAAGAAATATTGAGAGTTCAGTGTGAAATTATGCTGAAGTGAATTTTAGTAAATTTCAGCTAGAGGAGCAGAAGCAAAAAAAAAACATGTTTAAAAAATGAGTGAACAACAAAATAATTGTCCAAATTATTTATAATTATTTTCCACAAATGTGTACAATATAATTACCAGGGCCCCCGTTTTATGAAACAACTTAAGACTATTTTGATCATAAATCAATTTCTTAAAGGGACACACGGCAATCTTTACTTTTTAAAACTCACACGGCGTCCCGTTAGTTTTTCTGCATAACTTGCATTTGTTCAATCATTAATATTAATTATAAGAATAATTTTAAGCAATTTGTTTTTGCATATTATGAAATTTTGATATTATTCCACCAATAATATATTAAAACTTATAGTATAATAAGATGAATGAGTGAATACTTAAAATTTGATTTATTTCAATGTAACCAAAGTAAAAGTAAAAGTAAAAATGATAATGGTTATATATATCCAGACACCCATTTCAAACACTTCAAGATTGCAGTGTGTCCCTTGAAATGCTTCACTATAAATTACACTTTTCAAATCAACGTCATTTCATTTCATTTTCTTATGTATGTGAAATTTCTGCATTACATGCACACATAATTTTCTACATTGAATGCTTTGGTGAAAAAACATGAACAATTTAAAAATTTGAGACTTATTGCAAGATTTTTAATAAAACAGGGCCCAGGTCCTTAATTTTCATTAACTTTAATATGAAAGATGGTATTATAGATAAACGTTTTATAACGTGTCGCTCAGAAGAGTTTGGCACTGAAATTCATTAAACTGTTACACGTTTTATGATTCTACTTGAATTTATACAGAAGGCCCAAGTGGGCCTGTGGACGCTCTACTGGTATGATGTGATTCAAAAAGATAGACATGAAACAACCCAAGAAACATGTTTCCTATATATAACTCTATGTAAACTTTGGGTTATCATGGCGGCCATTTTGAATATTTGACGACAACGAAAAACACACACTTGATAGAGGCCAACAACAGGAACATTTATATGATATTTAATTAGAATGGAATAAGTGGTAATATGTCGTTTGATAAATGTCCTTAAATTTGACCTAAGTTTAGCCATGGTGGCCATCCTGGATGACTGGAGGCCCAAAAAACACAAATCTGATGGGGACTAACCCAAAGATCATTGTGATTAAGTTTCATCAAAATCCTTCAAGCGGTTTCAGAGAAGATGTCATTTTTAACGTTTTCCTATATAACTCTATGTAAACTGGGTCGCTGTGGCATTTTGATTATTCGACGATAACGAAAAAACACAAACTTGATAAAGGCTAACCCAACAAACATTTTATGATATTTCACAAGAATGGAATAAGTGGTTTCGGAGGAGGTGTTGTTTGAAATTTCCTTAAATTTGACCTAATTTTAGCCATGGGGCCATCTTGGATGACTGGCAACTGCGAAAACTCAGTTCTGAGGGGGACTATCCTAAAGATCATTGTAATGAAGTTTCATCAAAATCCTTCAAGCGGTTTCAGAAAAGATGTTATTTTTAGCCTTTTCCTATATAACTATGTAAACTTTGGATCGCCATGGCGGTCATATTGATTATTCGACAATAACAAAAAACACAAACTTGATAGAGGCTAACCCAAGGAACATGTTTATGATATTTCACAAGAATGGAATAAGAGGTTTTGGAGATGTCGTTTGAAATTTCCTTAAAATCCTTCAAGCGGAGGACACGTACAAATAATCAGTACGACATTGATACAAATATTCAGTACGAGTAAGACACCTATATACATACTCACCATGATTACAACACTTATACAAATACTCAGTATGAGTACGACATTTATAGAATTCAGTACAAGTACAACACGTACAAATACTCAATATGAGTACACGATTAAATAAAATACTCAGTATGAGTATGAGACTTATACAAAAAATCAGTATGAGTATGACATTTATACAAACACTCAGTATGCGTATGACATTTATACATATACTCAGTACGAGTATGACATCTATACAAACACTCAGTACGAGTATGACATTTATACATATACTCAGTACGAGTACGACATCTATACAAATACTCAGTACGCGTAACACATGTATACAAACACTCAGTACGAGTAGGACATTTATACATATACTCAGTATGAGTAAGACATTTCTCAAATACTCAGTACGATTACAACATATATACAAATGCCCAGTACAAGTAGAAGCGGTTTCAAAGAAGATGTCATTTTTAGCCTTTTCACAAGAATGGAATTTTAAAGTGGTTTCGTAGGAGATGTTGTTTGAAATTTCCTTAAATTTGACCTAATTTTAGCCATCAGGTAGCCATCTTGGATGACAAAAACAAAAATCTGAGGGATCCTAAAGATCATTGTAATTAAGTTTCATCAAAATCCTTCAAGCGGTTTCATAGAAGATGTCATTTTCAGCCTTTTCCTATATAACTCTATGTAAACTTTGAGTTGCCATGGTGGCCATTTTGATTATTCGAGGATAATGAAAAATACAAACTTGATAGAGGCCAACCAAAGGAACATGTTTATGGTATTTTACAATAATGGAATAAGTGGTTTCGGAGATGTCAATCGAAAATTTCTTAAATTTGACCTAGTTTTAGCCATGGCGGCTGCCTTGGATGACTGGCAACACAAATCTGAGAGGGCACTCCCAGGTAACATTGTGATGAAGTTTCATCAAAATCCTTCAAGCGTTTTCAGAGGAGATGTCGATTTTATAATCGGACAGACAGACAGACAGACAGACGGACGAAAAGTGATCCCATAAGCTCGCCTGGCCTTTGGCCAGTAGAGCTAAAAATAGTTTTAAAGTGACTATTCATAAAAAATCCAAGTGTATTTTTTATTTAATTGTGCATTTAAACATTCTGTAATACCGTCAAGAAACAGATTTTTAAGAATAAGATTAAAAAGAAACTCCCTCAAAATCCAGGTTTTCTTGCTTTTAAATTAGATATCGTCACTTGGAATAGTTTTGTTTAATTTTCCCCCCAAAGTTTTCATTTTCTTACTGAATATGCACTATATAAGCTATATATTTTCGGAAATTATAGATACAATAAAATTACTATCTTTTAATGCAAGAACACGACTTTTGGTAAAAATGTCACTAAGCATAGGTAGTTTCGCATTCAATCCTCGATATGCTGAGGTCAGACAAACTCCCCAAATTGAGAAGTGACACCAGGTGAAAATAGGGAGAAGGTTTTGAAAACGGAGATTTAACGTAATTTGCATGCCATTTCAGTACCAAAAAACTTTGAGGGATTTTAAATATTAAATATTGATTTGGGTATCCTTTTTTTTGCCACTGTTTTGTTTATTGCAGAAAAAAGCTGTCGGCAAGACCATAGAGAAGTTTGATCGCAAGTCACAATGTTGTGCGAGGTCTACCAGCTGTAAAACACCATGCATTCTATACCTTCTACTAATGTACTCGGGGAAATTTTGAAATTTAAGAAAATCACAAAAATATTTCCCAGCAAAAATTACTGGTATTGCTTATAATCTTGAGAAATTCTAAAGATTGTTAAGGAAGTCAAGTACTGACCGACAAACATTAAATAACATGGGTTAACTGTTTGTTTTATAAACTTCCAGTCTCGGTCTAGTTACTGTACGGGTTCATTTATGTTCTTTCACATTTTATAGGGAGTACATCAGGTTTTGGGGCCTTGTTTGTTTAAAAACATAAAAAAGTATGAAATAACCAATTTATAATGTGAAATAGTTCATAAATATAGATGGAATATTCACAGTTTCCTATAATACAGCGCAATAATTAAATTATAATTTTACAACAAGTCTTAAAAGTCTATAGAGAAATCCCCGAGGTATAAATAGCTGTCACGCAGAGCAAACCGGCGACATGACATTAGCTTTGCAATACATTGCTTTTTATTTTACCGCCAAGTTTAAAATAGCTATCCCATTGTAGTTTAAATACCTTCTTCGGGTCATTTATTTTATATGTTCAGCCTAATTTCTTTAGGTGTTTTATGGATTATTTAGTTTATTTTTATCAATTAAATAAATAATGTATTTGAACAATTCTAAAAAGAATACCAATCCCGATGTAGATCCTTTAAACGAACGCTTGGCAACAGATGCCGTCATTTTCTTTTTTATCGAATGTTTCAAAATCAAAACCAGCTTGTTTTAATACATGAAGGACTAGGTATAATAAGGGACAAAATTGGCCCCCAATATTGAAAGTTTTAATGCACAAGTTTTGAACATCTAATTTAGCTTTAAATGATCTGAATCAATATTAAAACTCATTACAAGTACGTCTGAAGGCTCTAAATAAGTTTAAGAGCCCCACAAACAAGGCCTTTTCTTTAAAAAAATGACATTTTTGTTCATTTTCAGCAGTTTTTGGTCTTGCAAATACAGAGCACACCCTCGAGCACAGCTGATTTCTTTGTTGAAACAGGTACTTGATAGGGATGCATCATCAGCCAAAAAACTGTGTGTGCTAGGAGGTGCACTCTATATCTTTAGGATCAAAATCTTGCCCATTCAGGTCAAAAATCTACAAAATATAACAAAATTACCAAAAATACCGTTTTTTGAAACCGTATTAAATCTTCTTGATAAATAAAATAAATAAAAATATATTTTGAAGATAGAACCCTAACCCTAACCCTAAAGAAAATTTGAAGATAGAAAATACCCCCTTAACATACCTTGTCCTTTACTTTATTCAAGAAGTTACTCAATTACAATGACACAAATCCGTTGTGTATATCAAACGACAAATATTTTATTCACTCAGTAATCAGTATACAATAATGAAAACACGTTTTATTGTGAATACAAGTCTAATTATTGACAGGTTATTAGTAGTCAATCATGTTCAACATTAACTAGAAGGGTGTACCACGGAACACTTGTGGTGCCTGCCATGTGCTTATTTCAGCAAGGACAATCTAACCATAACGTTTGAAGTCAGTGTGGTGCAATCCTTCATCAATTATGGAGCAGAATTTTTTTTAATTTGTAGAAGATTTATGAAAAAGGGCACAACTCTGTATTGAAGAATTACTAAGAAACTGTATAAAGTTTTAGGACTATTCATAATTTTTCATTGCAGAGATGTTGAGATTTTATCTTATTTTCAGTAGGTGATAAAATGTGTGTTACTCGGTTTTTATCCTTAGGTTCTATAGTAAAATAAAAATCTTTAGCAGAGTAAAAAGACGATAAGTTTTAAGATTTTAATTTTGAAAGATACATATATTGAATCAATTTGCATGAAGGTGCATGAACTATGCAGGCTTTTAAAAGAATCACACTGTAGATACCTTAATTTTAGCATTAAACTTGGTTGAACAACAAGGATAAAGACCGAGTTTATCACCTACCAGAATGTCTGTGTATGTTTTATTTCTGGTCACTGATTGGTCAGATTTTTTTGATGATGCTCTATCAAAATTATGAATAGGTCAATATTTTGCCAAGTTATGGACTAGGTTAGGTTGCAGGTTAGTTTTATGAAAAGGGGCATAACTCTGCTGAAATGATAAAGTGAATCAACATTCCTATGAATAAGATGATGTGTGTGAAGTTTCAAGAACATTGGTCATATACTTTTCAAGTTATGGCCAGTAATGAGTTTGATAAGGTTGCAGGTTGAAGTTTTATGAAACGGGGCATAACTCTGCCAAATTGGTCAGGAGTTATTGAACATGTGTTATGACAGTCTTCGAAATAACCCACTTGCCCGAAGCCCGGGACAAGTAAAAATCCCGGCGGACAAGTTAGAATTATAACCTGTCTGCCCGATCGGGCAAGTGAAAAAACTGGTCGAAAATGATCAAATTCGGAAATTTAAATCGAAAATACATCAATAATATCTCGCGTCCGGCGGGCTACTGCAAATTTTCTTTTGAAGTAGCCCGGCAAAAAATCAGATTTTAGCTCTAATCCATATCATAAAATCCTGTGTTCCCAGCTAATTAGATAAGATTACACCACCACGCGTCGATAATAACACCAATTAACAAGGTGTTTAGACACCACGGGTGATAGGACCAGATCGATTGACACATGCATAACTCATTAATATTCGTTAGTTGTTTTAATACTAGGGTACACTTTGATTGGATAATAACGATGTTGCATCAATAATTTATTCACTCGGACATGACTGGAAAACATTTGATTGGATGGCCATGGGGCATTATGGGAGAAGATTGTGTCTCCTTTTCCTGAGGTGCAAATTAGTTTGCAAATTGCATGCAATAGAAACCTGGCGATTGACTAAGACAATTAAAGAAGTCAAAAATCAAATGATAATACAGATGGTACCACGCAGATTACGACAATTCCCACTCATCGCGGCAATTTTATTCCACCGCGGCGATGGTATTTCGTATCCATCGCGATTATGGGGATTCTCGGTTATATTTTACCAAACTTCGTCAATAATTATATCCAACAGAATCAAAAAGCGAATAACAATCCTGAACGGCGCTATTTTAAAAAAGCTGCATCGGGGCACCATACTCATTATAAGAATTTATGTTTCCTGAACTGAAGGCCCTGGTAAACAATAACAAAAAATATCGGGAAAAGTTGTTTATAAGTGAACTTTGAACTTGAATATCTCAACAACCAAGGAAAATTTAAATATTTTTGCATAATTTCTATAAATAGAAGAACTCTGTGGGATATCGTAAATACATTTTTATCAAGATGTCACGCGCTTTCTTAATTTGATTTTTGATGCAAAAAGTTTGTTCATAATTCAAAAACACGTACGCTTATCTGTTCATAATTCAAAAACACGTTCGCTTATCAATTAGTGTTGACCACCATATTAAAAACATCGCGTTTACAAATGTTTTGAACGTGCTTGTGTTATGTACATGTTACACAAACATGTGTAGTTTATGAACTCAGTACACGCTACGTCATCACATCACCTGGCCGTTCCTTGGCGTATTTGCCTGGTACAATGTACATGCATTTGTTTGCGCGTGTAGTCATCAATGTTAGCCTATGTATATTAGCACTTGTTTATTTCGTATATAAAAGCACAACTTTTTTGTTTATTAACGCTAGCGTAAAAATGTAACCTGGACTGTAGATTTTATTGTCGATTTTTTTACACGTTGATGACGACTTTTAAGTACAAATGACTATCATCAAAAAAAATAAAACGTTATCCATTTCATTTCAATGATTAAGAGGCATTTTATAATAATTTTGCTTTAGCACCCACATGATTTAAAATAATCTTTTTAAAATTTAGGTAAACCCTTAAAGCCTAGATTTGGATCTTTATAAAATGCCTCTAAATTACTTAAAAGGAAATTGATAATTTGTTTTATTTTTATATTGGTAAAACAACAAAGTCAAAAGTCATATATTATAGAAATAATTTTATTAGTAAATCCATTTACATACAAACATGTTCAAAATCCATTTACATACAAACATGTTCAATAACAGTTCACCAATGTGAAAAATGTTAATGAGTCGCCTCGAGTCCGCCGCGCGCATGCCGGGCTACCAAGTTCAGTTTCTGGTAGCCCAGTGGCTACTACAGATTTTAAAGATTTATCGGACCCTGTAAACGAAACAAAGAAAATGCTTCAAGAAAATTTTTTCTCTGTTATTTTCATATAGAGAATAAAGATACAATAAGAAATCAAGTTTTTTAGTCATTTTTATTGATTTTTTTTTCGGGCAAGTTAAAATGGTTTCGGGCAAGTTGAAATTCTATGTTGTCTGCCCGAAGGGGCAAGTGCTTAAAAAAAACTATTTCGAAGACTGTTATGATATTCCTTGGGGTGAGAGAATATGTGTGTGAAGTGTCGTGAACATGGATCAAATGTTATGGCCAAGGTTAGATTGCAGGTTAAAGTGTGACAGATGACGACAAACGAGTGATGACGGACAACGTGATCCCCAAGTGTCAGGCGACACAAGAAGGATTATTAGTATATCTTTAAAATTGCAGACATTGCATTCAACACCTAATTCAACTGAGAATAAATTGTGAAGTATGTGATCAATGACTTTTGCCAATTTTGTACATCTATGCCCACTTAAAAATGGATTCGACGTAGTCAAAATGAGGCAAGGAAAAATAGGATTTTAAGGTTATCGCAAAAGACAAACTAAAAATGAAAACATATTCCCACGCAGAAGGTTTGCTATAGTATTTTCACAAAATATCCACCCAGAAATATTTTTTTCCGAGTACTGTACCTTTTATTGGTTAAATATAATATATACAACAAGATGCAACATTTTATTCAAAGTCAGTATAATTAGCTATGAACAGCTATTGACCGTCCTGTGATCATACTTCGATAAATTCCACAACTAATATTCGCATCGCATCATTCTATTTTGAAATATTTCCATCTTGTAGGTGATGAAAAGTACCTAAGTACCAAAAGGCATTTGATGATCTTTGGGGATTTTTTTAGAATATTTTAGTTGTTAAATCCAACAATAAACAACGGTAAATCCAGCACACAGATTAATGATTTCAACAAAAAAAATTGAGCATTATTTTTTAATTTAAATTATTATTCTGAAATGCAATTTTTTTTGTATCATTTTGATATATTTGCTTGGCCACCAGTGTCCTGACATAGCATTAACTACTAGTCTGAAGTAAAACTCATGGCAAAGATTATTCTGAAATGCCGGAAAGCTTTCTCTGCTTTGTCAAATTGGCTTCTTCTTCTAGTTTTACAATGTAACTTGCAATATCACAAGCAGTGAACCTGTCCCTTTCATTATGAATTTCTTCTGAAGTATTGCTTTTATTCCAATTCTGAATCACTAATGGTCTTTTTCTCACCCTCAGAGACCCTTCTGCCAAATGTGCTAGTCTTGGAATCTGTGTCGTCCATAAATCACACTGGGTCCCTGTGCTGCAATACTCCACTCGTTTGTCAATATTTTGCAAATAAGCGTGAATAGGCGATGTTGCTGTTTCAATAAACTGTTTAGGATAACTGTAATTCACAGTCTGCATAGCCTGGCTCCTTCCACTGGAAATTTCTGGATCTTGGATGTTTTCCGTACAATTGTTTGTCACATGATTTTGTTCATCCCACTCAGTTTTCAAAGCCATACTATCATTGTTCTGTAGTCCTACTTCAGGTTTTGGCGATGTGTTATTATTTTTTTCCATTCCATCTTGCTCTGTTTTATTGGTGACATCAATTTCAGGGTAAAGTGATCTGTTAATGGAACCTTGTCGTCGAAGTCCAGTGGTTGCTTCAGTAACAATGCTATTATCAGGAAGTCCATATTTATCAGCACTACCATCAATTTCTTTGCAATACAAATATTCCACATCTGAACTGATATGTTTGTTTCGGACCATTTCCTCATCAGTTATGTTTTCTTTTATTGAACTTTCATAATGTTCAGCTTTTAAATCGGATTCCATTAAACAATTAAACTGAGCGATCTTTTCTTCAGGAGCCGTGTCCATTATACCTTCAGGTTTTGGAGTGACCATGACTGCATTAAGCTTTGCAATATTTATTGCATTTGGAGTGTTCATTGCAACAGTAATGTTTGAAATATTTACAACATCAACAGGTTTGGGAATGTTCAAAACTTCAAGTTCTGGATCGAAAACAGCAGAAGATGGTTTAATTAATTCACTACTCCCAGGACATTCTTCTTTAATGTTTTGCTGCGAAATAAAATATTTAGCAGCATCCCTATTTTCACCAATTGCATCTACATTGTTTTGAAAAATATTCATTTCATGTTCTTTTTGGTTCTGTTTTCCTGGAAAGGCTTGCAAGTATGCAAAATAGTCAGCCTCAGCTTGCTATACAAAATAAAAACAAAGATATATTTAAAGAAACCAAATTATCTTACAATGAAGCCACACCCGACCTATGTGTTGTGTTCATAATATAATGTATATATGCCTATTAAATACTTAAGATTATAACATTACTAAAAGGCAGTAGCTCTAATTTGAATGAAGACAAACTTGTGGTTCTTGTACTCTGCACTTTCTCTCATTGCCGTTTCACTGTGTGAAGTTTCATTCCAGTCCCATTTAGTAGTTTTCAAGTTATGCTTTTGACAAGCATTAATAGTATACAGCTATTTAACTCCTTAGAATTCAATGGTTAGAACTATTTATCAGAGGGAGTGACTACTGACCTGATTATATAAGGGTACAATTGTACAAGGTGGATTGCAGAGTGCAATAGTACCCTTCAGGATTCAGTAGTCACTCCCAAGGATAAAAAGTTCTATTCCACTGACTTTGTAAAGACCCATGTGTTTCCTATGTGGTCACATGATGCTTTGCTGTCTTAAAAACGCACACCAATGACGCAGATGAACTATTACTCGCTGAATGTATGTATTATTTCACAGTAATGGTCACAGGACTCTTTGCTGTCTTAAAAAATGTGCGTCCATGACACAGATAAGCCATATTGCATGCTAAATGTATTATTATAAGGTTGACATATTTCCCATCAGAACGGTCAAAATGATTTAATCACAAGTGACTGCTCCCATGACAATGCAAAATGCTTATATTTTATGATAAATAACAATATAAAATTACTGAACTAAGGACAATAACTCTTATTTGAATGAAGACAAAGTTATGGTTCTTGTGCTCTGCACTACCTCCCATAGCCCTCTATTACTGTGTGAATTTTCATTCCAATCCCTTGTCAAACCTTCCTGAAAATGGTTTGTAATATGTGAAAATATAAACATTATTATACTTGCCAACAACATCTCAGACTCAAGGTATTTTTCAGCTTCATAACTCTCAGAATTGACACATCCTGTAACAAATACTTATAAAGTTCTCAAATGCCTACAATGCAAAGACAATTTAAATGTTTGGCCGGAAACAGAAAATCTTGTATTTGAACCACAGGGAATAAATAAAAAAAATATTATTAAAGTGACACACCTTAAAGCTTCTGGACACTTTGTAAATGCTTGAAGTTGCATGTTAGAATCTGGAACAGAATAAAAGTTATGGCTTTTTGTTTAATTTTCAATCAAGGGGAATAACTCAAAAAAGTATCAATTCTAAGGGCAACCTGCTTATGCTCTTTATATGTATAAAGTTTCATCATAGCATGGAAGTTATGCGTTGAAAATGAAAGTTTGAAGAACAGATGGGTCCAAAATTGTTGCACCGCTTTGCGCAGTATATCTTTTTAGTCCCTCAAACCTGAAAAAAAGCTTGTTGAGCCACAAAATACTATTTGCTATTGTTTATTTGATGTGTCCAAGAATGTTTACCCTTAACGCTAGTGGATATAACCGAAAACAAATTATCATAAAGCAGCATATTTTTAGCAACCATGATCATGACCTTCAACAGATGTGTCAAAATCGCCAGAGTTTCTCTTCTCATTATGGACAATGGTCATTTAAAATTGATAAGGTCTTGTTTAAAATTCTTCCAGCATGTCCGGACCAGAGTCATTTTTGTGAGCACGACAACTTTAGCATCAGGTCTGCATGTCCTAAACTGCTTGAGATAAAACTTGGTATATATGTAAATCATAAACAAGACTGTGTGATGCATACTAAATTCAGTCGTATGTTCAAGTTCAAGGTTAAGCAATTTTCATGTCCAGTCTTCAACTCCTTAAAACTCCTAATACCTGTGTTTCAGATAATTTACAGTGAGACATACTAAATGTATCCATACTTAAATGAGAAGAAACCAAACAAATTATAAACAACTTAAAATAGGGCAGATCACTTTAGGGATATTCCATTAAAACAAACACAGGACCCCAGGTAGGCAATTTAATAAACATCTATGGGTGAACCCCAGTTTTTAAAACTAAATTTTGCATCTATGGGTGGGTGTTCATCAAAAGTGCCTTCCTGGGGTTCAATGTACCAGTACGTTTTAAAGAAATATTCCTTAGCTGAAACACTTATTTAAACACCTATTTCCCCTAATAGTAGCGCCAGGGTGCTATGCAAAGTGCAAAGGGGTGCGCTCTTATTATGGTTTAAATTTTCAATATCTTACCCCTCCTTCCCTGATTGTTTCCTTATAGAATTACTGTACGTTGATCGTTTACTATGACACCGGTATTGACTAAACCTAAACCAGACTGTATACCAAGTATATCGCTTTCATCACTATGTATCTGTATGATAAACATTTCCGTCAAACTTGACGATTACAACATGGGTTGGTTGCGTATGAATTAAATAATAAAAAAAGATAAACTAAATAGTAAATTGAAAGAAAGAAGATAAATAAAAGCGGTAATTTGTATTGATGATGACAGCGCTTTAAGGTTTATGTCATAGACCATACCAGTGTCGTAGTAAAAAACTCCCGTAATCAAATCCATTAGCGGTAAAGATCGACGAAAAAAATTGTTTTTTTAGGAACTTTTGGATTTTTGATGAAGGTAAGGCTTTTAAAACAGGTGGAGGCGCTTCTATTATGGAAGGCGCTACTAATAGGGGAAATATGGTAAATAATTTAGGCCTGAACTTTTGTATGGGGTCTATAATGCAGAGAACAGAGTCTGACATGGCACACAGAACATACACACCAGGTGGTTGCAGGTTACATGTAGGCTGAAGTATTTCTGGCACAGATTCATGTGACATGTTTTGTTCCTCTAGGTCACGCATCTACAAAGTAGCAATATATATAGCAGACATTTAATAAACACCAGGATACAGTATATGTCGAATTAATAAAATGTTAATGGGACTGCCTTAAAAAGTGCCAAAATGAAATCAGTAATAAGTTTCTGAGCAACTGAAATTATATTTTAAAGGTTACATTTACTGAATAAGATTTGGCTGCCACTGCAGTTATTCATGGACCAATAATTTTCGATTTTGTATTTTAAAATACTGTAGTAAATCAAGTTGTATTCAGAAGTCATTGCCAAAAAAAATGTACTTCAATCACAAAACAGGTAACTTTTAAAATTAACCTTAAATTACCGCATGATTGTAAACATTTCATGGTAAATTATTGGAATTCGATGTATCACTGCACTGTTAGCTCTCTTACTTCTGGCTTTAGGCTAAAAAGTAGCAGTGTATTTTCAGTTTTAGATATTTTAAATGAACTGTAATCATACAAGTTTTGAAAAAGTTAAGAAACACTCATTATAAAATTATACCTCCTTTAAAACTTCTTCCATATCAATGGTCAAAGGTCTGTATTTCTGTTTTGCTCTGCAATATAAATAAAGTCTGTGAAGCGCTCTACAGTAAGAACTTGCTTAGATTTAATCTGGCACAGTCATGTCAACTTTCCTATTTTTGGTAGGCCGTGGCAGCAATCTTGGACATTTCGTGTAATTGTTCACAAAATTCCACCGAGAAGTTTTGGAAAAGCAGAGATAAAATTGTGCTAAATATGAACACTCACTCTCCTTCAGCTGATGTTGGAGACGTTTAATTAGGTTACAAGGAAACATTAAAAATGCCCTCCATAAATTCCCTACCCCAGGGAGGAGGTTGACTTTACATCAAATTGCATAACCAGTAGCGTTTCATATTGTACGCATATGTACTGCATGTAAGAAATTTAATTTAAAAATATTGAAAGTCCCAGGTTTAATGTTCATTTTGGTGTCTTTGACCTTTTGACCTTGACCTTTGGGGGTTTGTCGTCTTCACATCCTAAACAACCACTGTGCAAATATGAACATCCTCCTTCAAGTAACGAATCTGACCACAGTATATTGTTTTTTCTTCGGCAAGTGTGGATATAATCAAATGCTAATTTGATTTGGTGGTATCTGATATCCAATCTATATAATATCAGAAAAAACAACATTAATATATTTACCTTTGACTGCTTACATTAGAATCATCAGCTGCTTCTACAATATAAAAGAGAATACCTTGATAAAGTTTGAATAGAGGTTTTGTGTAGAGGTATTGAAGGTGAACTGTCAAAAATTGTGAACATATATCAAAATATAAATAAGACAAGAAAATGTGCTTCAATTTCATACAAGTTTTGCAATATTTTCTGTAAAATTTGGTAAAAATGGCAAACCATATACCAAAGTTATTATGATTTAAGAAGGGAAGGCCTCACACCTGACAAATTGACCTTGCATAAGCCTGACTGGTCTTTGGCCAGATAAAAATTGCCTTTGGCCAGAAATGATAAACAAGTTTATCCTTTGGCCAGAAATGATAAACAAGTTTATCTAAACAAGTTTATAAAGAACAATTGCATTATAAATCAAAGCATTTTTGCCATAAAATGTGTCAGCTAAGCCTATAATAAAACAATGTTATCTGTATGAGAAAGTAAAATTGTACATTATTGTCTGCATCTATAAAACTTATTAAGCTTGATTGACTTGAAATTACAGAAATTCAGTATTAAATGGGAAGTCTTTCAGGATCCACTGCACTGTACTGTGATTGATAATTTGCTAAATAGATGTTAAGAGAGTGTGTACCTGCTACATCTGTTTCAGTATGCATCCTGGCTGCTTCTCCAAGACCCTGTAATAAGTAGTTGTTACACTTGTATAAGTCCAGCCAATGATTAGAATCTCATTTCTATCTCACTCAAGTCATACTGTAACTTTGGGTATAATACTCCTGTTTCAATTAAAGTCTGCATGTTTAACTTGACCAAACAAAATTCTGTCAGTGCTTGGTGTAAACATATCAACCCATCTCCATACCCTCTGCCTGGCTCAAAAGTTTTCGCAAAAAAAAGTAATTTTATCAGAATTCTTTGTCATTTTCCGAATGTTTCAAGTAGCAAGTCTCAGTAAGTATGCAGTTATGCAACAGGGTTATTACCACGCAGTGGGGTAATTGAATATTGACCAATACATCGTTTTGAGCGATGGACCTGTTTTACATTGGCAAAATGAACAGTGCTTTTTATATCCGACAATATCAAGTTTTTATCAATAATTTTTTATCAATAAATATGTTATGGCATTAAAGCACACATGTCACAATTGTAAACTGTCATAAGCGATGATATTAACTTCGTTACAAACAGGCACCAAACAGCACGCTATTATTTATTGTGAATTACAGTCGCAAATGATAATATAAACTGTTACATTAAATAATTCCAGCATTTATAACATTTACTTTTATTTCTTCAATTTAATACTAAATTTACATCAAACTAGAACTATCCCTAAAGGTGATTAATAGCCCTCCAAATAAGTACCTCATGGCGATATGCACATCTCCACCTTATACTGATGCTTCTCACAAAGTTTAATGAAAATCCATCGAGGGGTTATGAAGAAATAGTGCAGACAAGTTTCTTGTGTGAAAATATTTAAACAGCCATCACTGAACCGGAATGAGACGACAATCTGCGCATCTCCACTTTTTACTGATGGTTCTCATAAAGTTTTGTGAAAATCCATAAAGGTGTTCTGGAGAAATAGAGCGGACAATATTTACTCAAAGGGCAAAACGGCGTGAAAAAACATCAAACCGAAATTCCATGATGATATGCGCATCTCCACTTGATACTGACGCTTCTCACAAAGTTTGGTGAAAATCCATCATGGGGTTATGGAGAAATAACGCAGACAAAATTTTAAACAGATCGATCGACCAACCGACTGACAGAGTGACTCCTATATAACGTCTCAAACTTCGTTTACAGGGGTATAAAAACAGGTTTCCTGGATATTATATGGGTGGTTCACTATTAAATGAATGGAAACCAAGATTTTAAAGAAACTTATGTATCAATAAGTGCTCATAAATCATTTATTATAATGTAAAAAAATTATTTCTGAAGTGTTTTAAATATAAACCTACATGAGACACAGTCGACTGCAAATGATAGGGAAACTCATCGCCTGGTACTGGACTTGGAGCACCATTCCTGTAGTATAATAAGGATTCAGCTATTTCATTAAATGTATGTATTTTGCACAAGATATAATAATTTGAAAACAAGGACATCCTTAAAAAAATGTTGCTGTGCTGTGTTCCGACCTAAACATTTTTAAGTGGGTAGGTAGGTATGACCTTTGATAGTGATGAAAGTGCTTTACAAAACAGCTATTTGCAGTCTGATGCTAACAAATGTAAAACAAGAGGCCCAAGAGGGCCTGTGAATGCTCTACTTGCTAAAATGGCTCTTATGTCTAGGGTTGTCATCGTAAATTTCCCATTAGAACTTCTTTCAAACTAGAAGGCCAGGCTTAAATGTCGAGCCCTATTATAAAGGTCCAGATTTTTTATTGGACCAACACCAATGTCAATCCCAAAAGGTATTAAATTAATGTCATAAACAGCGGGGGATGCATGTCGTAGCAGAGACCAGACGTGACCTGTATTTCATCGAAAGTATGTCACAGACATCCGAAATTTTGCACATGATGTTAGATGCATATAAGGAATATAAGTGAAGTTGGTGAAAATCCTGTGAGAAAAAAGCAAGATACGCATGTCGTAGCAGAGACAAGACGTGACCTATATTTTGTCAAAGTAGGTCACAGCGACATGAAATTTTGCATAACGTTAGCATATAAGGACCATTTATGTGAAGTTTGGTGAAAATCCTGGAAGAATGAAGCAAGAAAGAAGTAAGATGCATTTAAGGAACATTCTGGTGAAGTTTGGTAAAAATCCTGCAAGGAAGAAGCAAGATACGCATGTCGTAGCAGAGACAGGACATGACCTATATTTCATCGAAAGTAGGTCACAATGACCCGAAATTGTGCACATGATGTTAGGTCATAGTTATAAGGAAATCCTGGTGAAGTTTGTTGAAAATTCTGCAAGAAAGAAGCAAGATAAGCATGTTGTGTCATATATTTTGCCGAAAGTAGGTCACGGTGACCCGAAATTTGATACATGATGTTAGATGCATATAAGAAACATTCTGGTGAAGTTCGGTGAAAATCCTGCGAGAAACAAACAAGATACGCATGTCATAGCGGAGACCAGATCGAGGGCTCGGCGCAAGACTATGGTAACTGCACTTTTTGTCAAAATGACTTTTTCAGGTTTTTGGAAGTACTTTAGTCATTTACATAACCTGACAAAATATTATAGAAATATCTTAAGGTTTATTTGAAAATTCTAGAAAATGCAATACTATTGTAACTGAATTTGATATATTTTTTAACACAATACTATTGTATGTAGACTAACAATAGTATTGCACTTGAAAAAACACAATAGCTGTATCGTAAGTATTGTACAAGACTATGGCAACTGCATAGTAATGCATGGAAAATGTATTGCATGAAAATGTTTTACAAATCATAAATGTTTTTTTTAATAAATAATATAAAATGGAACCAAAGGTATAAAAAAAACACTTTCTAAATAATGTGTCCCTATTTAAAAAATATAATATTAATATATTAAAATATAAAAAATTTAAAAAATAAATAAAATAAAACTTTGGATTTTGACCAAGTTTTTGATATTTTATAAGATTTTTTTTAAGAGGAACTGAACTTAAAACGTATGTATATCGTTTTCATTTTTAAAAGCCTTACAGTAAATCCCAATACAATATAAAATGAACATTTTATTATATAAACAATTAACCAAAATAAGATTGGGTGGGGTTTTTGCCTATGTTGAGGTATTAAATAAAGTAACTGTTATGTCAGTTTCTGATGATGAAGAACCTGCATTGTCTGTTTCTATTTCTGATGAAAATAGTCTTGTTTGATTTGACCAGTCCTAACCATTCTGAAAATAGTTTAATTGACAATCGATGTAAAAATCCTGCC
Organism: Cyrtodaria siliqua; assembly: GCA_037043455.1. Classification (NCBI taxonomy): domain Eukaryota; kingdom Metazoa; phylum Mollusca; class Bivalvia; order Adapedonta; family Hiatellidae; genus Cyrtodaria; species Cyrtodaria siliqua. The sequence continues at coordinate 15,028 of JAWPHD010014697.1, read as the reverse complement.
AATGTTGATATAGTTCAGTCGAGTCGCATAGTCAGGAGGGTGGTAGCACTGATATAGTTCAGTCCGGGTCGCATAGTCAGGGGGTTGGTAGCACTGATAGAGTTCTGTCTGAGTTGCAATGTCAAGGTTGTGGTAGCACTGATACAGTCCAATCCAGGACACATAGTCATGGGGTTGGTAGCACTGAACCAGTTCAGTCTGAGTCGCAAAGTCAAGGTTGTGGTAGCACTGATACAGTTCAGTCAGGGTCGCATAGTCCGGGGGTTGGTAGCACTGATACAGTTCATTCTGAGTCGCAAAGTCAAGGTTGTGGTAGCACTGATACAGTTCAGTCCAGGTTGCATAGTCAAGAGAGTGGTAGCACAGATACAGGTCAGTCCGGATCACATAGTCGGTGGGGTGGTAGCACAGATACAGTTAAGTGTGAGTCGCAAAGTCTAGGGGGTGGTAGCACAGATACAGTTCAGTCTGAGTCGCAAATCAAGGGGGTGGTAGCACAGATACAGTTCAGACTGAGTCGCAAAGTCAAGGGGGTGGTAGCACTGATACAGTTCAGTCTGAGTCGCAAAGTCAAGAGGGTGGTAGCATTGATACAGTTCAGTCTGAGTCGCAAAGTCAAGGGGGTGGTAGCACTGATACAGTTCAGTCTGAGTCGCATAGTCAGTGGGGTGGTAGCACTGATACGGTTCAGTCAGAGTCACATAGTCATGGGAGTGGTAGCACTGATACAGTTCAGTCTGAGTCACATAACGAACCAGGACATTCAAGAAACGGAAAGTAGGTTACAAATGACATAGGTACAAAGAGTAGGGAAAGAAAAGAAATCCAACAAAATGAAAAATAAACATTTCAAAACAAAATCGAAACTCGGGCTGAAGTTACAAATCTCTGTATTCTTGGAAATCACATAGTGGAAAATAATGAAGGAAGGTTGCGGACAAAAATGCAAATTTAAATGTAAGAACAATACTTCTGAAGAGGACCGTGAGCACATTTTTCACACCTTTTGGAGACTTGGAGATATTAATAAACATTTTATTGACGAATATTCAAATCCAAACAAAAAAACACAGAAAATCAAACGGCTCAGAGATTCATCCACATTTAATAGTTTGGACTTTGCCATCTTCAAATTCGGGGTAAGTATTCAGGTCTGTAAAACATTCTTCTTGGCAACACTAAGCATAAGTGACCAAATGGTTGAAACTGCACATAAAAAGAGAAATTCTGTTGGGGTTTGCCAAGATGACCAATGGGGTCGGCATGACTCCCCACCAAACAGAACCCCCGAAAATCAGAAAGAAAGGGTAAGAAATCCTATCAAATCCTTCAATACAATTGAGAGTCATTACTGTAGAAAGGACAGTAATAAAAGCTATCTTCCTGCAGGACTAAGTCTTGCAAAAATGTATAGGTTGTACTGTGAAGAGTGTGACAGTGAAGGGGTTGCAAAGGTGTCAATGGTTTTTTATGACATAATGAACACTGAATTTATTTTGGCCTTTCACAAACCAATAAAGGACCAATGTGATGTCTGTGTGAGTTATGAAAAAAAAAGGGTCCAGTCTATTCTGTGAACTTGTTTTACAGACAGCGCTCAAAGCCCAAATTTTCTGATCTAGTTTTGAAGAGAATGAGCACAGATGGGAATCCAATTGCAAAAGCAAAGTAATTAAATAGATCTATCGACACTTTGTAAAATGGGATAATTTCACCGTCCTTTTTTTTTCTGGCATGGCGCAGTCGGTAGAGCGGTAGATTTGTAACCGGGTTCAATCATCCGTGGTGCCACTGAGTTTCGTCGGTGTGTTCTTGGGCAAGACATTTTCTCTTAGCCTTGTCCGTCGGAGAGGGGCGTAAACCGAGCGGTCCCGTGTATCGGTCTATCCTCCAAGCACGTTAAAGAACCATAGGAAACTATTTGATAATAAGAGTAGGGCACGGTTCCCGGATTCCTATGTATCCTTCCCCTCTCTCTGGGGCGGCTCTAAATAACCTATACTGTGTTGATGAGCCGTTAAACAACATTCATTCAATTCAATTTTTACGTTTGCCCCATGAAATGGATGATGAATAACGGACGTAAAATAAAAATTAACAATGTACAATAAAAGTACACTACTGTTATGTTTGATAATTTTCTTTTTTTTTTTAAAGAATGATCCCTATGATAATTCATAGTTAACCAAAATCATAGTTATAGATTTAGTGTTTGTTGAGGCTAATGAGATATGAAATTATTGAACTTGCATGTTCATGTTAAATATTAATATGAATGAGTACATAATAAGCCATCTTATTAAATACCTATTTATTCTCTAATTAATGTTTAATGTAAAGACAGCATGCATATTGTTCATATTATGAAGTTTGCCAGCTTTTTTGAAAATATTTGTGGACAATAAATGTATCGTTTTTTGACTACCGGTAGTTTAATATTAATGTAATGCTTCATCTTTGTCATTAAACATAATTTAAGAGTTCCTTAAACATTTGTCATGAAATAACATTGTTATGAACAAGATAATATAATATTGATAAATATGTGAACATTGTATGGCAAATGTAAACTAAATAGAATTTATTTTTAAAACGGTTTCATTTTTATGATGCTTTAGGACTGGTCAAATCAGTAATTGTTGTCACCAAAATAATTTGATTGTAAAAAATTATAAAAAATGTTACTATTTATTGAAATTTGATAAATAATATTGCACTCCTTACCCTGTACAGAACTTGGAAGAATTTAAATATACAAATTAAATAACCTAGTATTATTATCTGAGATAAAATAATGTTATTGATCTTATATTATTGAAGTTGATTTTGGATATTTTAATCTACTGTGCATTTTAGGATGCCTGTGAGTCAAATATGAATCAAGATTTTTTTTATTGCTTACTTTGTTTTCATACCTGATATGGTTAGAAAGAACGAAGGATCTGTTTGCAATCCTGTCATAGCCATACTGTATGCTTCACAAAGGCTAAAATTCATTTTGACCCCATTGTTTCCATTGTAAAAATTAAAACAACATGGCAACGTTATTTTTTAGAAATTGTCGTCTGCACATGTCTGTTTCTAGGGTTCAGATGTACCAAGTAAAACGTATGTTGTTGTTGTTCAATGTTCAGCACCTCCGGCAATCAATAATACTTATCCTTTATTTTGAAATGAACACCATTATATCTAGCAAATAAGGGAAGGTAAATAGTATACTGCGGTTATAATTTGTAATTTACACCACGCTGGTCAATTGATTTCTTTGTCACCCTACCTTAGAAAAAAATTAATCTTCCGCCAGATTCAGGAGCGTCCGTTTTCATTCTTTTCGATCAAATATATCAGGTATGAAAACATAGAAAGTAATAAAAGAAAATCTTAATTCATATTCGACGCATAGGTACCCTGAAATGCACAGTAGAATGTTTATCAATTGTAGGGTCCAGGCTGATATGGATTTACAAAATGATCAGAGACATGCTCAGCACAATATATGTAGAGATTAACCAGTAATATTTCACTCAGAAAGAAATTTCTTAATCCTATTTTATGAATGTTTTTATTCCAAAAAAATATAACAATAATAATCCTAATGTTCATCTAAAATTGAACGCACCAAAGAATTACATCACTATTACAAACAATATCTATATAATGATAAAAAATATATCTAATGATATGAATATTTATTAAGTTTATATTATGTGTAGTCATTATCTTAGTATGCTAAAACCTGGAAAGGAAAATGAAAATCATGTTTGTGTTAAGTTTGAAAAAAAAATGAAGTTACCAGTGTGGTCATTATTCAAAGATCACAATTTCTTATAGAATATTGAATAAAACATGGTAACAACATTACATGTGTTCAGCATTTGTTTGGTATTTAATTTGGTATAGTCTTGCAATGTGTTTTGAGTAAAAAAAAGATTAAAAATACCATGCAAGACTATCCATAGTCTTGCCAATTTAAATACATTCGTCGATATCAGCTTTCAGTGGCAAGACTATTGCAAGTGAAATATTTTCAAATAACTCGAAAATTAATAAATGTTTTTGAAATTATTTATTATACATTAAAAAGGAATCTTTTTGTTAACTTAAATCACAATGACATTTTATAATGATCAAATTTTATGGAAGATATTCAGTTTATTCCTTCTCCTGTAAAAAAATGAAAAAAGCAGTTACCATAGTCTTGCGCCGAGCCCTCGAGATGTGACCTATATTTTGTCGAAAGTATGTCACAGCAATCCGAAATTGTGCATGTGATGTTGGATGCATATAATGTACATTTTGGTGGAGTTTGGTGAACATCCTGCATGTAACGAAGAAGATATTAATAAATGAAAATCAGACGAACGGACCAACGGAACGGACGGACAAACTAACACACATACACCTGGACATTTTGATCGCTAAGTCGAGATCCGAGAACGGGTCCAAAAAAAATTGCAATACCTTATTCATAACAAAAGTTATTGAGCAGAAACCATATTTTCTATTTTTAGAAACAGTGACCTTGACCTTAAACCCAGTGGCCCCAAATGCAATCCCAACCTTTCTTTCCGTATAAGCTACCAACCCAGCAAAGTTTCGCCGGAGTACCTCACTCCTAACAAAAGTTATTGAGCGGAACCCATTTTTCCATTTTTAGTAACAGTGACTTTGACCTTGACTCCGATTTCAATTTCTTTATTACGATTTTGGCCTCCGGCCCATAACACAATGCATTTTATATACAAACAAACAAATATGCAACTGGTGCACCCAACATATATACATAGATTTAATATACAAAACCACCAATATTTTAGGCAATCAACGCGAAAAAACTACATATTCACAAAGTATCTAAAAAACATGTTCTTTTGTGAAAAGCATGAAATATAAACATGGCTAAATGTTTTATAATTAATGGATTTTCATTTGAAAACAATGATTTGAATGTGTACAGAGAATAATTATGTGTAAATTGTATTGGTAAATATTTCAGTCTTAAATCATCATACAGTTTGCATTCAAATATAAAGTGATATTCATTTTCTACGGTGTTTTGGCAATGTTTGCATACCCTTTTATTCCTAGGAATACCTCTGTATCTCCCTTTTTCTATTTCGAGGTCATGCGAAGAGGTTCGAAAAGATGATAGTGCATGCCTGAATTTTTATATTGTAAGGCAATTTAAATATTGTTCAAACTTGAAATCTGTTTTAAAATCTCGGTATAATTCTAATTTTTGGTTAGTGTGAATGTTTTCGGACCATGTTTGATGAAACTGGTCTTTTAGTCTTCTTACATACACTTTAAGGAAAAGAGATTCATTTTCGACAGTTTGGTTTACCCATACGTATCCAAAACCGTTCATGTAAAGATTCATTCTTATCTGTGTTACCCAGTTGCTATGACCATACGTATCAAAATAAACTAACATGTTATAAGCTTTCTTCACATATCTATGACTTGGCATTTTTAGAAGTCGTAACCAGTATTTTATACATTTTTTATAACTTTCTATCCATAGTGGATATCTGCCACAGTCACCAAGAACGGCACTATTACTTGCCTTGTTGTGGACGTACATAAATCTTTTGCACGCATAATATTGTATATGTTCAATACTGTTATATTGTTCCAGACCCCATATCTCGGAGCCATATAAAACTATTTGTTTAATTTTTGTGTCAAACAATTTAAAAAACATATCTGATTGTAAAGGACCAAATTTATATAAGCCATTTAAAAGAGCAATAAGAACACGTTTGCTTTTAATAGCAATTTCCTCTACCATTCGATTAAGAGACATTTGACTTGAAAATAATAGACCTACATATGTATATTCTTTTGCAACATTAACCTTTTCACCACCAAGTGTCCATTTCTCGTGTTTGCTTAATGGGCCCCCATTTCGAAAAACAACAACCTTTGTTTTATCAAGATTAACTGTTACCTCCCAATGTGTACAATATTGATGAAGAATGTTTAATTGTCTCTGCAAACCTATCACTGTGTCTGAAATAAGCCCAATGTCATCTGCAAACATTAACATAAATAATTCAACAATATCCGGTGATAACTGGATTCCGGTCAGACCACTGTTTGCAATTTCATATTGAAGTTCATCAATAAATATGGAAAATAGAATTGGACTTAAAATACAACCTTGTCTAACACCCTGAGTACAATGAAAATAATCACTTAAACTGGTTTTGTTTCTTACACATGCTTTAACACTTTTATATATACTATATAACATTTTAAACAGTTTACCTTTAACACCGGCTTTTTTTAAAATAAACCATAACTTTGCTCTATTCACAGTATCGAACGCTTTTTTTATATCTACAAATGCTACAAATAATTTCATACCTTTTTTGGACAAGTATCTATCAATAACTGCCCTTAAGACAAATGCATTATCTACCGTACAATATCCTTCTCTAAAACCTGACTGTGCTTCTGATATCTTGTCAAAGATAGTTGTGTAAAAAGTCAAACGTCTATTTAAAATTCGTGTAAATATTTTGCTTATAGCATCAAGTAACATGATTCCTCTATAATTACTGGGGTCATCCATCCTACCGTTTTTGTGTAGGGGTACTAATATAGAATGGGACCAATTTTCAGGGAATTCTCCAAGATCAAACATTCTATTGAACATTTTGTTCAAAGCAGGTAAAATTATATCTAGACAATTCTTGTAGAAAACAGTAAATATTTTGTCAGGTCCAGGTGCTTTATCATTTTTTAAAGCCCTAGCTGATTCAATTATTTCTTCATTTGTTATAGGTGAGTTCATAATAATATATTCTATCTCATTTTCGGGGATCTCTTGAAAAAGCTCTGCTAAGTCTTCTTCGCTTAATTTATTGTCATGAAATGTCGAGTTTGAATTATCATTACTGTCGAATAAGGTTTTGAAGTATTCGTACCATCGCTTAGTGTTAATATTATTTTCACGTGGTTTATTGCTTTGACCAGTTATCCTTTTAAAGAGCTTCCAAAATGTTTTCGAATCGTTTGCACTATCCACTAGTGAATCTAGATTTCGTGTATTTTTATCTTCTTGCTTTTTTTTGCATGTAATTTTAAATGTTGTCCTTGTCGTAATATAATTGTCGAGGTTTTGTTTTGTCCTATTGTGTCGATATTTATGCAACAGTTTATACTTTTCCTTTTTCAGGATTTTGCATTCATTATCAAACCAATCCGGTTGGCTATGTTTATGTTTATTAACTCTATTGACTACTTTGCAAGTATCAATCGACATATATATCATTTGTGAACCTGGTTAAAATATTGTTTATGGATATGTTATGGTTACTAATATCGTTTTCTAAATCTAGATAGTCGTCGCATTTCATATATATATATCCATATTATCTCTTATCTCGTCCAGTGGCCCCAAACGCAATCCCAACCCTTCTTTCCAAATAAGCTATATACCCTGTAAGTTTCATTGCAATAACTCACTCCTAACAAAAGAAACAGAAACCATTTTTCTATTTTTAGTAACAGTGACCTTGATCTTGAACCCAGTGATCCCAATTGCAATCCCAACCTTGCTTTCCACAGAGGCTACTAACCCAGTAAGTTTTATCACAACACCTCATTTCCAGTGGAAACCATGAGTTTGACCCAAGTACCCAATATAGCAAATTGCATATTTAAAAAAATCAAGGGCCATCACTCTGGTGTTTTTTCCCATCTGGCTAGTTTTCGAACTTTCCAAGCTTTCAATGATATCAACAATCTTGTAAAGTTTAAAGAAGATCGGATGAAAAATGAAGTCCCTATCATGTTAACTAGGCCAAATTATAGCATATTACAGAAAACCAAGGGCCATAACTCCAGCGTAAATAATCCGATCTAGCTAGTTTTCCAAATCGTCCAAGCTTTCCTTGATTTCAACAATCTTGTAAAGTTTGAAAAAGATTGGATGAAAAATGAAGGCCCTATCGTGTTAATGAGGCCAAATTATAGCTAATTTCAGAAAATCTAGGCCCACAACTCCAGTGTAAATGGTTTGATCTGGCTGGTTTTCGAAGTCTTCCGAGATTTCATTGATATCAACAATCTGTTAAAGTTTGAAAATGATTGGATGAAAAATAAAGGCCCTATTGCGTTAACGAGGCAAAATATAGCAATTTTAACTACATCATTATCAAGGGCCATAACTCCGATGATTTTCAAACTCATCCGAGCTATCATTGATATCAATAATCTGGTAAAGTTTAAAAAAGATTAGATAAAAAATGAAGGCCCTATCGCATTAACAAGGCAAAATATAGCAATTTTAACTAAATCAAGGGCCACAACTCCGGTGTTACTAGTTAGATCCGGCTGTTTTTCGAACTTTTTATTGATATAAAGACATGGCAAAGTTTCGTAAAGATCCGTTAAATAATGAATTGCGCTAACAAGGCAAAAGTTAACGACGGATGACGGACGACGGACGACGGACAACACACCATCCCATTAGCTCTGCTGGCCTCTGGTCAGTAGAGCTAAAAATGCCTTGAGCCATAAAGTTCCACTTGGTTAGTCAAGAAGAATTGAATTGCAGTGTAAGACTAGAAACGTCAGATATATACGACTACATGTAATGCTCCGCTGAAGAACACTCTAAGTGTGACCTTGACCTTGTGGTTGAGGTTGATCGGAAATATGACGGAATGTTATTGTACGATCTTAGTAATCAATAAATAAAATGTGAAAGTAATACATGAAAGCAATCTTGAGAATATGAGCAAAAATATAACTTTAACATTTTACTGAAAACAGACCTAAACGCAAAACTTCTAAGTGTGTGACCTTGACCTTGCGATCGCAGGTGATCAGAAATATGACAAAATGTTTTTGTACTACCTTAGTAAGGCCAATAAATTATTATACCTGAGTTTACTGTTACCCGACCGACCCTCTGAAAACACCCCCGACTCCTTTTTTTTTTATTGAAAAAAAATAAATAAAAAATAAAAAATAAAAAAAATAAATAAAAAGAATTTGAAAAAAGAATTATGTTCACGCGTTCACGGCCGACTTATGTGCTCATTGTCCTGCTGTTGGAACTGACTCTCTTCCGGACTTGCGAAAAATAAATTAAACTGTTTAACCGCTTTGCAATAATTGCAAGTGATTGTTAAAAGAGCCAGTTGTTGCCAGGCCTTTTGGGAAACAATAAAACATACACAATTTCATATTGCTATCTATTGTAGTTTTTAAAATACCACAGTTAACATTTTCCAATTCATCAAAGCTCATTGCCACCTTAAATGTAACTTCGCCAAAAAATAAAATAAAAAGATAAAATAAAATGCCTACCTACCTACCCTATTTTTTTCAGCAATGTTACAGTAAACACAGGTATAATTTTATTTGGCCTAATCAAAAAATAAAATATAAAAGTAATTCATGAAAGCATTTTGAGAACATGAACAATAATGACCGACGGACGAACGAAGAAACGGACTGACAAGGCCAAAAAAGTATAGCCCCCACCAATTTTGGCAGGGGCATAATTATTTTTAGAATGAGAAAAAGGCTGAGATGAAAACTAGATATGGACCAGTGAAACTACTGGTTAACAGATAATCAGTGGTGAAAAAATGGTAGGACGGGCTAAAGGAAAAACATCTAACTAAACAATTTTGTTTAGACACCATTTTACACAATGGAGTGATCTCAAAGCATAAAGTAACCTGTTTTCTTTACTTACATATCCTTTTCTTCTTTGCCAGTCATCGCATTTGAAGAGTTATAACTCTGGTACATAGCCATTATATCTGCTGTTTTAGCTATTTTAGTAACAGGTAGTGTTCTCTTATTTGCTGGTTGGTAGACAAAGTCATCATCTAAATCTGTAAACACTGGTTTAGGAATGCTTGACGTTAACCCTCTGATGCCATCTATACTGTCATCAACTGCATCAGAACTGTTATATATATGTTTAGGCGTTTCTAATTCACTATTCCTCATGTGAAATCTATGTATATCAGATTGATTACTGGCAAACATGTGTAGCGTTTTACTTTTGCTTGTTCTCATTTCATCCGACGGACTGTCCAGACTACAGTGCACATCAAACTTTTCTCTACTCCGGTCTGAGTGACCTGACAGGTGGCTGCTTACATTGAACTGACAGCCAATACTAGGGGTTGTTAATTTATTGTCCTTTGTTTTGTTGAAGTCCATCTTTTCAGGTATGGTTTTCATTGGTCTTGCTTTATATTTGAACTCAACTTTGTCAATGCTGTGTGTGTGATGCAACTTTATCTTCTGAATTGGAGATACACTTTCTGACACATTTTCAGTTATAAACGGATATAGCTTCGATTGATGGTCAAGCCCATCTTTGAATTTTAATGGCGTTGAAGTGTAATAACTCCTGTTCCCAGAAACGTGTTTAGCATGTTTATGGACAACATTTTTAGAATCTTTCTCAGAAGCATACACCATGTGTTTGTTACCATGACTGTGTCCATGTAGTTTGTCTCTAGCTAAAGCAGTAGATTTTGAATCATTCTTGCCATATTTCACTAATGGTGTCATTTGGAAATCCTCAGATGCAAATGGGTCAAACTTCAATGACTTTTCTTCAACATGGTGACAACCAGTTTGTTTCTCTGAATGTTTAGACTGTGTTAATTTGAACAGATCAGAAGATGCTGCATCTACACCATTCTTGAATGTGGAGGTTCTTTCTAAAGGGCTTGACACTGAAGGCAATGCTTCCCTTTTCTTATACCAGATACGCTCAGTCTGTAATGTTGAGCAAAAGATATTAAATTTATTGTTTCATTTCGGAATTGAGTATTTCAAGACAACAAATTTGTTAGTTAACTGTGGTCAGCAACTGTTTGACTAAACTGAACATTGTGCTTCTAGTCTGTAACAGTACAAACCCTATGCATTCACTATACTATCTTTAATAAAATAAAAAAAGAATCGTTGAAATTCCTTGAAAAACCAGGTTTTCCATTTAAAATGCTATTACACTACCGGTAAGATGAAAATGATGTAATAAAAGTTTTTTTCTACAAAATAACAGCAAATTACATGAATGAAGTTGTTGAAGTTCTTGTATTATGTACAATACAGAATAAATAGAATGACACAAACATAAATGCATACACAGTAAATGAGGACTGTAAACAAAGAAAATATTTGTTAGTAAGGCAAATATAACCTACATACACAGCAAGTTTTGTTGAAATATCTCATTCTTAAGTTAAGTAATTGAGCAGAAATGTTTTTTATGTTTTTAGTAACAGTGACCTTGACCCAAGTGACACACAAATGCAATCCCAAGCTTCCTTTCCATATGAGGTACCTACACAGCAAGTCTCGTTCCAATATCTCATCCCAACTGAAGTTATTGAGCAGAGACCGTTTTTCTATTTTTAGTAACAATGACCTTGACCCCATGTGGTTTAAAAAAAAATATTAAAAAAAAGCGTAGAACCACTTATGACATCATGATTAGGAATAACATATATCCTTATTCTTTAAGAAAATGGAAATAAGAGCACTGCCTAGTACAATGTATTTCCTTAGTTTGGAGGTATTTTACTACAAAGTTGAATATTTTTCTAGGGGACATAACTAGAAAATATTAATTTAAGAGTTATTCATCTTCCTGATTTTTGATTTTATGAGTAAGAAGGGCCTTAGCACTGATAACAAAGAAATAAAAGACACGGTAATGTTCCAGGTCACACATTTTTCAAAGTGAAATAATTACAAACAATATGAATCAAAGATTTATGGGTTTTTTTTTCAAATGTATTTAATATATCATGCTAAAGATGTGTAAAGTTTCATTGTTGTAGACACTTTCAAAGTTATTAGCTACAATTACTTGTAAAAGGCAAGGTTAAGATCCAGAGTAAACTGTTTTCAAATGGGAAAAAAATCAAACTACAAAATGTGTTCATGGGACACAGATGCACAGCTTAAGTGCTGTCAGTCAGATAAAAAATCTATAAAATATGTCATCTCACTACTTCTTTCAGTAGGAATATGTTGCTGCCATGTTGGTTTGTGTGAATGAAGCTAAAAACTATATGGCTGTTAGTGTGCAAAACAAGAAGCAGTCTAACCCCTGCCACGGTGTTTTTTCCTATGAAGCTGTAGAATTTACCAATGATTGGGTGCTTTGTTTAAAGTAAGTTTTATCAGTGCACATAAAGCAGAAAATGAACAAAAACATGTAATTACAACACTACAAAAGGCAGTAACTCTAATTTTAATCTGACACAGTTATTGCTATTGCACTCTGCACTTCCTCTCATTGCCCTCCATCATTGTGTGAAGTTTCATTGCAGCCCCATTAGTAGTTTTGGAGTTATGCTTTGGACAAGAATTTTAAGTACATATAATTAGAGGCCAAAAACTCTATTGTTGATAAAGATAGAGTTATGGTTATTGCAATCTTCACTTCATCTACTTGCCCTATCATTGTGTGATGTTTCATTCCAGTCGCATTAGTATATTTTGAGTTATGGTCCGGACAAGAATTATAAGTATACTAGATGCCCATGGGCAACATGTCGAGCCTGCCAGTTTACAGATATACATTTTGCGAGGAGACTAGCTAGGTTAAAAGTTAAAAGTTGACATTGCTGAAAGCAGCAGTGGAAACTTAGAACATGGAATTGTAAAATAAAATGTGTGCAGTGGTTAAGTTTGAGTTCTTTTATTTAAAAATGACTAAGTACAAAATATTGTACAAAATATTGTACTAATATCTGAAATCATTTGTGCAAAGTAATTTCAAAATCCCTCTATGCATGACAAAGTTATAGCCCGGACAAGATCAGACTGCATGACCTTTAAGTGTGACATTGACTTTTGAGCTGGAGGCCCGAGTGTTGGAAGAGACACATCGTCCTCTTATGGTGATCATTTCTGACATGTAATTTCAAAATTCCTCTATGCATGACAAAGTTACAGCCCGGACAAGATCGGACTGCATGAACTGCATGACCTCTATGTGTGACCCTGACCTTTAAGCTGGAAACCTGTGTGTTGCGCACGACACATCGCTCTCTTATGGTGATCATTTCTGCCAAGTTATTTCAAAATCCCTCTACGCATGACAAAGTTACAGCCCGGACAAGATCGAACTGCATGACCTCTAACTGCATGACTTCTAATTGTGACCTTGACCTTTGATCTGGAGGCCTGAGTGTTGCGCGCAACACATTGTCCTCTTATGGTGATCATTTTTGCCATGTTATTTCAAAATCCCTCTTTGCATGACAAAGTTATAGCCCGGACAAGATCGGACGGACGGACCCATTGACGGACGGACATACACCGAACCGCCATTGCGACAACTATGTCGAGCAGTCCACAAGCGGGCTCAACAAAAATTACAAAGGGCAATAACTCTCACTTAAATGATGATAGAGTTATGGTTCTTGCATTCTGCACTTACTCTCATTGCCCTCTATCATTGTGCGAAATTTGAATGCAGTCCAGTATTAGTAGTTTTCATGTTATGGAGTGGACACAAATTATTAGTATCAAATTACAAATGGCAATAAATATAAATTAAATGATAACAGAGTTATGGTTCTTGCGCTCTGCAATTCCTTTTATTGCCCTCTACCATTGTGTGAAATTGATTGCAGTTCCATTAGTAGTTTTCTAGTTATGGAGTGGACACAAATTATAACTATACAATTACAAAGGGCAATAACTCTAATTTAAATGAATACAAAATTATCGTTCTTGTGTTCTGCACTTCCTCTCACTGCCCTCTATCATTGTGTGAAATTAAATTGTAGCCCATTAGTAGTTTTCCAGTTATGGAGCTCAGGGTTCTCCAAGAGCACTTAAACGATGGCGGGCCGCCATGCTATCGGCACTGATGCCGCCATGCAAAACAAGCGCCGCCACGTAAGCCGTCAAGCGTCACTTTAAAAAAAATAAGTAAAAAAATAAATAAATAATACTACATTTAGCAAACGATGTAGAACACAAAGGGCTTTTACCAGAAATTTATCTGGACGGAAATGGGCCTGTGCAACTATGAATTGATGCAACAAACACCATAACGTAACCTGAATCTAGACTGATTTGGTACAATGTGGTTACACGTAGTTAAGTAATATCACACAGACGCTTGTCATCCAGTCTTCAACAATAAAGCAAGCACCTCAATCCTATTGACCGAACCGTACAGGGGAGGTAACTCTCCTCCAACATACCTGTGTTGTTGTCAAAATGGCATAAAAAGAACGCAAACAGAATTGCACTGCCACCCTATAATTTCTAGACTTAGAGAACCCTGGAGAGGACATAAATTATAAGCATAAAATTACAAAGAGCAATAACTCTGATTTAATTGAAGACAGAGTTATGTTTTTTGTGCTCTGCAAGTCCTCTCATTGCCCTCTTTCATTGTGTGAAATTTCATTGCAGTCCCTCTACCGGTAGTAGTTTTTGAGTTATTGAGCAGACACAAATTATAAGTAAATAACATTTTACAAAGCGCAATAACTCTAATTTAAATGAAGACAGAGTTATGGTTCTTACTCTCTGCAATTCCTCTCACTGCCATCTATTATTCATATGTGAAATTTCATTGCAGTCCCTCTAATAGTTTTAGAGTTATAGAGCGGACTTGAAATGGGACGGACAGACGGAGGACATTACTATATCCAACTTCCGCCTGCGGCGTCGGGAGATAATAAGCACACGGCAGGTGCCACAAGTGTTCAGTGGAACAGTCTTCTGGTATAAAATATAACTCACAATTTCGGATAACTAACAAACTGTATTTTTTTCCAAACTAACATACATTCGTGTTTTTTTCCAAAAAGAATAATGATTTTTTTACATGTATACAAACCTCGCATAATGAAACGTCCCCCTGTCTGTCATTCCCTTTTGGAATAACCATTGGTTGCAGAAAGGCATCCTGAGCTGGTTTTTTAGATGGCTTACCCTTCATGTTAGATGTTGTAGTGAAGATGGGATTTGTCTTCCTGAAATGAAAGCACAAGAACATCATCATCAT
>JAWPHD010014696.1:0-59628 GCA_037043455.1 Cyrtodaria siliqua | reverse complement strand
CCACCTTCAGTGAAGTATTAGAGGCTGAAAGCATCACATTACCCCTTATTTACTGGTCGTTTTTTAGCGTCTCTAGGTCCGTGTCTAGTCTACTAAATAAAAACAGACTGATTGGTCAAAAAAAAGTCTTGGGAATCCGAGACTAATGTTTACCAATGTGAAGTCATGGATTGGATAAAAATAATGACTGAAATAAAACAACTTGAAAATTCAAACATAAATATGTTTTCTTCAAAATGGAACATTTAATACATATTTTGTAGTTATTTGTTAAAATTATGACTAAAAATGAAAGTAGGTACATTATGACTAAAAATGAAAGTAGGTACACGTTGACATTTGGCGGGAAAAAAACTGCAAAACGCTGCATTTATCGATTTTTACTTCGCTTATCGTGGCGGTAGAGGTCTCGATGCAATAGGCCTCGATGAACGGCGCACCCATTAGATACGAGAGACGTTCAAAATGTAATGTTATTTGTCCCATAACTATTTAACTGTGCATGTGCAAGTCGTGAAATTTCACGAGTTCATAAATCTATTCATTCTGAATCCAATGATACCATTGACAGGTGTGTGCGAATTTATAAATAAAGATTTTTAGTTGGTGAAAACACCTAGTCATATACACTGTAGTAAAATATGGCTGGAAAGAGAGCTGAAAATAGTATTCAAATACGAGGATACATTAAGGCGCGTTGCAAAATTGGATTACAGTCAAAAGAAGTTTTCAAAGAGGTATGTATGTATTGTTTATGGAAATAAAGAAGTATCGTATATGACTGTTACCAGATGGATTTGGAAATTTAAATCCGATTGGGAATCCATTCTGGATGGCTTGAAATCTGGCAGACTACGCTCCGCCATCACTCCAAAAAACATTAAAAAAGTCAAGCACATATTAAAGCAAGATTCAAGATTGACCACTCATCAGATAGCACGAGTCGCAGGGATCTCATCAGGAACGACTTATAATATTCTTAAGAATATTTTGAAAGTGCGGCGCATTTCAGCCAGATGGATACCTCATTTTCTGACGCAGGAACAAAAGTGATACCATGTTTTAGCGGCTCGTAAACTTTTAAAAATGTACCCAAAATACGACACCCGAAAATTGCAGACATGGTAAAGGAGATGTTCTTCCACATCCACCTTATTCACCAGACCTGGCATCGTGTGACTTTTTCTTGTTTCCAAGATTGAAAAAACATCTATCTGGACGGCATTACACCTCGCGACAAGCATTTGGGTCAGCTGTGTATCAGTGTCTGGCGGGTATCCCTAAAACAGACTATGAAGACGAGGTCCGGAAATAGTGAAAGTGCCTATTTCTGCAAATGGAGATTACTTTGAAGGTATGAAATAAACCGAATCACAATATCATTTTTCCTTTTAATTTTATATCCAAAATAACTACTTTTTACATTACCCCTCGTATATCCTTGTTTTACTGAATTTTTATATATTTTACATTGCCAGAAAGCCAAATAAATATCCTTTCTAATGGTGTAATTTTATTCCAAATAACGGTTAAAGGGACACTGTCCGTAACTTTTAGCTTATAAAACACACAATAATTATGTTCGCAAACATTACACACTAATCATTATTGAATATTTACTAATTAAAAGCAAGATTGTTTAACGGAATTCAATCGCGGTACAAAAAAAAAGTAAATCCGCTTTGTGCGTTTGAACTCGCAGCCAAAACTAAAATTACACTCGCCGTAATAATAGTGTGCGTGAGTGTAAAGTGGTCGACAACGCTCCCGTCTGAGCTAAGCGGGCTATACATATTTCGCAATACGTACTGTGGTGAAAACATAATGCGCTAATGGAAGTCTGTGATTGCAGAAAAGGTAAATATTGTGGACCAGGGTCCCACTTTATTTACATATAATAATTAAAACTTTTTTTTTTCAAACTCACCAATGTATTCCTACATACTTCTTAGGGTCTACCTCATGTTTTTATGTATACATTTCACTGAATAAAAGTCAGCCAGTTATTTGGTTATGCTCAATATCTGCTTACTTAAGAACAGTGTCCCTTTAAACAAATAGTTAAAATCTCGAGTTGGACAGGAAATATATCGCATTTTTTATTTTCTTAAAGCGTTTACGATATCGTAATGTAAAGTATGATATAGACCAAGACAAGCACCTGCGAATGTGCGAATGTGTAGGTGTGTCAAATGACTCATGATTGGCCATTTTTAGCTCTACTGGCCAAAGGCCAGCAGGCTTATGGGATGCCGAGTTGTCCGTCGTCTGTCCGTCCATCGTTAACTATTGTCTCGTTAAGACAAAAGGACCTTCATTTTTCATCCAATCTTTAACAGACTTTACCAGATTGTTAATGTCAATGAAAACCAGCCATATCGGACCAGTAACAGCGAAGTTATGGCCCTTGAATTAGTTAAAAATGCTATATTTTGCCTCGTTAAGCCGATAGGTCCTTCATTTATCATCCGATCTTTACCATAGATCTACATACACAAACTTTACCAGATTGTTAATGTCAAGGAAAGCTCGCAAAAGTTTGAAAACCAGCCAGATTGGACCAGTAACAGCGGAGTTAGGGCCCTTGATTTAGTTAAAAATGCTATATTTTGCCTCGTTAAGACGATAGGGCCTTCTTTTTTCATCCGATCTTTACCAAACTTTACCAGATTGTTAATGACAATGAAAGCTCGGGCAAGTTCGAAAACCAGCCAGATCGAACTTGTAAAAGCAGAGTTATGGCCCTTGATTTAGTTAAAAAGGCTATATTTTGCCTCGCTAAGGCGATAGGGCCTTCATTTTTCAACCGATCTTTACCAAACGTTACTAGATTGTTAAAGTCAATGAAAGCTCGGAAAAATATGAAAACCAGCCAGATCTGACCAGTAGCAGCGGAGTTATCGCCCTTGAATTAGTTAAAAATGCTATATTTTGCCTCGTTAAGACGATAGGGCCTTCATGTTTCATCCATTTTCCAGATTGTTAACATCAATGAAACTGAAAGCTCGGACAAATTCGAAAAACCAGCCAGATCGGACCGCTAACAGCAGAGTTATGGCCCTTGATTTGGTTAAAAATGCTATGTTTTGCCTTGTTAAGCCTTAGTTTTTATTTATTTTATTTTTTATTATAATTTTAAGTAAATGTTGATGTTGTTTACCCTTTTTTTTTTATTTTTTTTTTTTTTTTAAGTTTTTCATTTCATTTGTTTAAATTGGTTTAATTAGTTTTTTTTTGTGTTTTTTTACGCCTTGTTGGATTTGACGAAACGTAGCAGGAGGCATTGGTATGATTTCTGGTAGTGCCTATTGCGGTTTTTTTCCGGCTCGTAGATTTTTGATGGAGTTACGGCCCCTTGACAGTTTTTACCCCTTAGGGCCAAACTCAGGCCCTCTTGTTTTTGCAATGTTTTAAAAGTAGTACTGATGGGAATTTTGTGACGACAACCCTTGATATAAGAGCAGTTCAAGCCAGTAGAGCGTTCACAGGCCCTCTTGGGCCTCTTGTTTCTTTGATGGCGCAAAATGCTCAAAAATAACCCACGTCAGGGCTCTGGAAATATTTTCAAAATCCACTTGCCCTGTCCAAAATGTCACTTGCCCCAAATTCAAAAGTCACTTGCCCCAAAATCAAGCCTTTGTCAACGTACCAAACTTTTCTAGACGCTGCGCGCCACCGACGTATCCATGGTGGGTAGTAGATTACGTTTAGGGCTGGATTTCACTGGAGAATCACGAGAAATAGATCCATTTTCAGATTGGCTGGGAGAACACAAATCAACACCATCACTACTATCCTTAAATCCAAGTTCACTGTCAGACTGACCACCAGAATAACACAAATCAACATTTCTAAGATCACCAGGTGTATTTTCCTCAGTAATTTTAGACACGTTTAGGTTTTGTCCTTACAAGGAACGTAATAGAGACATGGTTAATTTGTAACTTTTTTTGATTGTTGAAATAATGAAGGATCATTTATTAAATATTGCATCATGTAATTACCACAGGAATCGGACATATTGTAAATGCATGTAATAAACCACATTGACTATCCACTACTAGTATATTAAAATATATGTTTATATACATGCGGGGACCTACATATGGGGATACTGTACTATGTTTACAATACGTCCGATTCCTATGAATTACCATGATGATGTTTATGCTGAATAAAATAATTGAATTGAAAATTACCATAACTCATGAATATCAAAAGAAACAATGACCCCTTTACACACATTTCCAAACCGCCTTTGATTACATCATCAATTTTACATCAACATTCGTGAATGTGTTTTCAAAAGTTTCCCTTTATAGTAACTGCAAACAAAACATCTGCCTACTCAGCTTTAATCGTCAACGCCAGGCCACAAATAAAGTGATAATCGTGTTACCAAATGTGCCAAACAAAATACAAACTCGCAAACAAAGTTTGTTTAATAATATGTGTCAAAATAACTTCAATAAAGCAACCCGCTGCATTCACATACCTTCCTTAATTAGTGCCAGTAATTAATTTCTACTTTATTTGTGTATAGTACAGTACTTGCCGTAATCGTTTATAAATTGCTGTTAGTTTACAATTTTCCAATGACCCGCGTTTCACCTTTTACACAGCTATAAGTACTTGGCGGACTGATCAGTGTGTATTCATTACCTTTTCCGATAACATTCAGCGTCAATACACAATATGCGTTGCATAAAATCTTGGTGCGGTTATACTCTTCAAACATAATTCGAAAGTTCGGCTAAACATATGATTTATGTTGCGCGTAAAATAATGCATAACAGAAGTCTACAAACTTTACAATGGTTACGTTTTATCGATTATAATTGGATTAATTTGATTATAATTGGATTAATTTTTGGGATGGTCTTATCATGTTAGTAGAGGACACACCTCAGTATAAATAGGGAGATGAATAGTGTTAATGCTATCGGCGCATGGACATTTTTGATTGGCACTTCAAACTTTCCTCGGCCAATCAGGTTTTGACAAACTGTCAAAGTGGGAGGGATTTCTTAATTACCGCTAGCGGCGAAAGCGATGGGTTCGTAATCGGCACACTTTATGATAAGCCGAGTTTTTGTTTGATTTTTTGTCTAAAACGGAAACGTCCAGTCGGGCAAGTGTCGGACAACCAGATTTGCGAAGGACACCTGCCCGCACCCAAATTTCACTTGCCCGGGGCGTCGGGCAACCATATTTCCGGAGCCCTGCACGTTTTATACATATCCCCACTTATTTTTCGTAGAGACGCTAGCATTTCTATCACTACATTAATTTCTAAGCATTTTATTGACATGATGAATGTGACCTTCACATTGTAAACAAATGTGGCGATATTTAAATACGGAATTGTCTCCATCGAAACAAACGAAAAACAGAATAGTAACAGCGTCATCAGCAAAAAACAACACGATTCAAATAAAACACATACATGTGTATTTTAGCCATCGTGTAAGTGCCTACAGAGGGGCCTTTTGCCTTTAATTGTGGAAAAAAATCCATAAACGGGGAATGAAATTTCCAAGGGAAGTCGGCATGACTTTAAAAGAAATTCGATTGTAGAAAATGCCTTATACAGGCCGCTGCAAAGAATTTGACTATGACCTAGTCACAAAGCTGTTGTCTTGCAATATTGACAAACAGTACAGTCATATAAGAAATGCAACCTCCGCTATAGATAGAGACGGATTATGAAGTTTCCCCTCAGATATGCCTTAGCCAGGGAGCGAACCCACGCTGGTCAGATGTCTGTCTATAGCTCCAAAGCCAAGGCCTTATCCATTGAGCTACCAAGCCATGATATTTTATTATCTTTTTATTTTGCCGCAAAAGAGTAAAAGGAGGACTAGTTGGTTTTAAGAAGGGCTAGTAAAAATAAGAAGGCACTAGCCCTGTAGGAGTGTCTAACCCTGAATATTTTTTATGTTTTCCTTTTTTTTTTTATAATATTCCTTTCTGCTTTTAATTTCTCTTTAATAAAGAACAGTTAATTTATTTCTATATTCAGATTAGAGGCTTGCTAAGTCTATACATATTTTTCAAAAATCATAACTTTTTAGTGGAAAGAGATTTTTTTATTTGTTTTTCGGTTTTGTGATCAGGAAATAAAGCTCAATATGAATAGTTATGTTTGATATATGTAAACAAATTAAAATCTTTAATTACGTATGAGGTTGTTTTTCTTATTAGTTTGAATTGTCATTGAATTTATAGGCGCTGATAGTCATTGTCTTTAAAAAATCATATCTTTTCAGAGGAAAGGGATATTTTGATTTGGTTTTCTGTTCTGTGATCAGAAAAGAAAGCTCAATAGAAAAACACTTGTTTGGAAGTCTTTATTAAATCAATAAAAAAACATGTGGCATTGCAACCTAAAGGCTATAATGGAGGCCTATGGGAAAATCAATGGTTGTCTGTGACCTCCAAGATAGTTCTTTTAAAAAAATAAATAGGGTTTTTTATCCGTTCGGATATAGGAATAGCGGCTGCATGCCAAAAGGCTATAATGGAGGCCTATGGGATGTGCATAATGGTATATGACCAAATGACCAAAAAGTGGATGTTTTGAAAGTCGCGAAAATACATGATACTTCGGATAAATATTAAGAATATAACAAAAAAGATATACAAACATATTTGTGTTTTCTTTAAACATTTAAGCATTGATAACTTCATGGAAATATTACCAATATGTGGGTGAAGACTTTATATAGCAGCCACAAAACATGTTTTCCAGTTTTCGTTAGTTTTTTTTATTAGGTTTGCTTTATTACGGAGTACAATAACGCCATCAATCGGGAACTGTTCATTTCGTTCTTTTTAATTTAACCGAGTATATATGTGCCAGTGTTGTGTTTTTCATTGACCGGCATCAGGGATTACTCCATGCCGGCATGCAGGCCCTAGAAGATCCATGTCAGCATTATATACTGTTTTTAACATCATCCATAATACGGAATACCGCCGTGTTGAAAAACATTTTGGTCATGCGCACCCACGTTTTTATTACAAGTCAACTAGATCTACACAAACGTCTTTTTTTTATTTTTTATTTTTACTTTTAATTGTTTTAGTAAGAGTTTGGGGTGGGGGGGGGGGGGGTGCGGGGGGGGAACGGGCGATGGGAGGGGGGAATTCAATTGAAATAAAATAAATGTTTGAAATAATTTTGTTTAGGTTCGCAGCATTCCATCATGAAAAGGTTCAATGTTCAAAAACACACTAGTGATTTTGTTCAGTTCAAAATGCTGACATTATTTCCGAATCAGTGTAGTTTACACAAACCTAAAAGGAAAAAAAAACGTTTTTAGTTTGTCCTTGATAATGGTTAATTGCCAAAATGGCTAATGACGATAGTCGTTACAAAAAAACGACTGCCACAAACACACAAATCCACATATTTCCTCCAAATCTAACCCTAATCCCATCACCCCCATAACAGCTATGATTCTCACCACTATACACTAATATAGCCTTATATCTTTTATTCAGTAAAATTCCAATAGGCCATGAGACCCATGAGGATACAAAACATATATAACGATTGACATTGGGCTACAAAAGTACTATATCAATAGTAACGTCATATATTGTTAACAATACAGATCCAGGGAATACATATTGTACATAATTTATGTTATTATTGTTTTTGTTTATATTTCGCAATTTTAATTTAGCTTACATCAAATAATATATGCGGAGAAGGTGACAAGCATTTAAGTCCTAATCGCTCTTTATTGAGGACTTAGAATTATATTTGCAAAATGACATTAATACAGGTTTACAAATTGATGATATAGTACTTATTTTACTTTTATTTGCGGATGATATGGTCATTTTAGGTAAATCACCTGAAGAA
This sequence comes from Cyrtodaria siliqua, assembly GCA_037043455.1. Lineage (NCBI taxonomy): Eukaryota > Metazoa > Mollusca > Bivalvia > Adapedonta > Hiatellidae > Cyrtodaria > Cyrtodaria siliqua. Next base: position 51,755 of record JAWPHD010014696.1, on the reverse strand, counting down.
TTGCAATAAACTATTAATTTACTTTATGATTATTGTAACAAAGTAAACACGGCAAAAAACAAAAGTCATGTTTTTTAGAAAAAGAGGCGGACTATTGAACAATGAATCTTGGAATTATAATGGAGGAAACAAAGAAGTAGTAAATGATTTCAATTATTTATGAACAGTTTTTAATTATACGGGGAATTTTGCCTTAAACCAAGAACATTTGATTGGAAAAGCTCTGAAAGCACTGAATGTACTCTTAAATAATTGTAAAAAAGTAAGATTAAAACCATTTTGAATTATTCTTCGGAATTTGGGGATGTAAAAAATCAAAGCAAAATCGAGAGATTATATCTAAAATTGTGTAAGCAAATTTTAAAGATGAGAAAAAGCTCATGTACAGCAGCAGTTTATGGTGAAGTAGGCAGATATCCTTTATTCATAACACGTTATGTAATAATTGTTAAATATTGGTTTAATATACTAAAAACAGATAACATAATACTTAGAAATGTTTACATATCATCATTAAACGATTGTAAAAAGGGTTATACAAATTGGGTATCAAATATAGAAAAGATCAAATATAGAAAAGATGTTAAATGAATATGGTTTTACTAATGTCTGGAATGATGCAACTTCGGCTGACTTTAAGTACTTTATTAACATATTTAGACAAAGAGTTGTTGATCGTTTCATACAAGGTTTATGGATAAAGAATCAAGTAGTGTACTTGAATTATATAATCATTGTAAATGAGTTTTAATTACGAAGCATACCTTGATATTTTACCATGTAATTTAAGGCCATATTTAACAAAAATCCAAATATCTGCACATGCGCTAAGAATACAAACCGGTCGATACATTAGAAATAGAAAGATATTGTCAATGTTGTAATAGCAGCGAATTGGAAGACAAGTATCACTTTATTTTGAAATGCACTTGTAATACAGGAATACGCAAACTTTATATTAAGAAATATTATTATAATAGACCAAGTATGTTTAAATTCATAGACTTACTTCAGACGCAAGATAATAATATTATTTATTAATTTAGCAAAATATTTAAGTAAAGCTTTAATATATATGTATTTTGGGGGTTCTGGACCAAACTTTAGTTTGGGCTAATGCGGCTAAAAATGCATATATAAAAATCACCATGAAATGGTGATTTGCCTAATTAATAAAAACTTTTTAAACCCTAAAACTACTAGAGATTTTAAGTTTGAATTATATAATTTGATCTTTTTTTTTTCAAGGGAGATAACTATTTTTTTAAGGGAAATAACTCTATTTTTTCAAGGAAAAAGAAGGTTTCAGAGAAGAAGATTTTTTAAGTTTTTCCCTATACATGTCTATGTAAAACATGTGACCCTTGTGGCGGGGCCAAATGTGATCCCAGGGTCACCATTTGAACAAACTTGGTGAAGGACCATAAGCTTATAATAAATGTAAAATATCAAACCTCTGGCTCTTGTAGTTTCCGAGAAGATGATTTTTAAAAAAAATAATCCTATATAAGTCTATGTAAAACTGTGACCCTCGGGGCGGGGACAAATTTGACCCCAGGGTCACCATTTGAACAAACTTAGTTGAGGACCATAAGCTGATGCTACATGTAATACATGAGAGCTCTGTGCCATGTGGTTCCGGAGAAGAAGATTTTTTTCAGTTTTCCCCCTATACAAGCCTATGTAAAACTGTGACCCCCGGGGTCTGGCCAAATGTGACCCCTGGGTCACCAACAAACTTGGTAGAGGACCACAAGCTTATAGCAATGCAAAATATTAAACCTCTGGCTCTTGCAGTTTCAGAGAAGTAGATTTTTTAAGTTTTTCCCTATACATGTCTATGTGAAACATGTGACCCTTGGGGCAGGGCCAAATGTGACCCCAGGGTCACCATTTGAACAAACTTGGTAAAGGACCATAAGCGTATAATAAATGTAAAATATCAAACCTCTGGCTCTTGTAGTTTCTAAGAAGAAGATTTTTAAAAAAATAATCCTATATAAGTCTATGTAAAACTGTGACCCTCGGGGCGGGGACAAATTTGAACCCAGGGTCACCATTTGAACAAATTTAGTAGAGGACCATAAGCTGATGCTACATGTAATACATGAGAGCTCTGTGCCATGTGGTTCCAGAGAAGAAGATTTTTTTCAGTTTTTCCCTATACAAGCCTATGTAAAACTGTGACCCCCGGGGTCTGGCCAAATGTGACCCCTGTGTCACCATTTGAACAAACTTGGTAGAGGACCACAAGCTTATAGCAAATGCAAAATATTAAACCTCTGGCTCTTGCAGTTTCAGAGAAGAAGATTTTTTAAGTTTTTCCCTATACATGTCTATGTGAAACATGTGACCCTTGGGGCGGGGCCAAATTTAACCCGAGGGACACCATTTGCATAAGCTTGGTAAAGGACCATAAGCTTATAATAAATGCAAAATATCAAACCTCTGGCTGTTGTAGTTTCCGAGAAGAAGATTTTTAAAAAAATAATCCTATATAAGTCTATGTAAAACTGTGACCCCGGGGCGGGGACAAATTTGACCTCAGGGTCACCATTTGAACACATTTAGTAGAGGACCATAAGCTGATGCTACATGTAATACATGAGAGCTCTGTGCCTTGTGGTTTCAGAGAAGAAGATTTTTTGAAGTTTTTTCCTATATGTCTATATGAAAAACATGCAAAACCTCAATATACAAACTTTGGACCCCCGGGGCACAGCCATTTTTGACCCCGGGGACTTTATATGAACAAACTTGATAGTCAAGGCGTTGGCGACCATTTCAAAAGAAAAACTGTTGAAATCTGTCCAGCGGTTCTGGAGAAGTAGATTTTTTAAGGTTTCGACCATATATGGTAATGGCAGCCATCAAGGATGTAGCGCTGACCTAATTTTAACAAATCTAAAAAGCATTCAACAGACAGACAGCAAAAAGACAGACGACGGACGACAGACAACACACCATCCCATAAGCTCTGCTGGTCCTTGGCCAGTAGAGCTAAAAATATAAACGTGGTATTAATATCACAGATGGAATTGACACTACTTTAATATCTGCAAGTGTTATTATGGCTGGGATTGGATTTGTTGTTCCAGTTTTGTTACCTTTGGAAATAGCAGCAATAGTATGTGGAGCTACAGGTGTTTGTATTAATTTTATCAAACGCAAGCTTAATGCAAAAGCTCAAAAACATCATGAAGTAAAAACTTTGGCAGAGTCTAAGTTGAATAGCATAAAAAAAAAATTATCAAAAGCATTAAGTGATGCACAGATATCTGAGCAAGAGTTTAAGTTGATTTTGGATGAGTTGGATAAATATTATAGTTTGAAACAGGACACCAAACAAAAGAAAGCTGAAATAAGTGAAGTTCAAAAAAAAGAACTAGTGGAGCAGGGAAGAAAGGAAGCAATGGCAATCTTACAAAAAAGTCTAACAAGTGTGTGATACATTGTTTTAGTAATGTGTATGAGTATGATCCACCACCTTTGTATTCAACCTAGAACCTGAAAATATCGGTATAGTAATGCTTATATAGATACAAATTTAAATGGGCCTACCTTGAAAATGAGTCTAGAATCTTCTTATCCTCACTCTTTCAGGTCTAACAGCAATGCTTTTTTTCTGACAGCAATGCTTTGTTGCTAATAGTAATACAAACAGCAAAGTAGCAATGTTGATAGCAATGCTTGCAGCAAATTAATATTGTTAATAAAAAAATAGCAATATAAATAACAATGCTATTAACAATACTAACCATAACTAGTTGCGTGGTGAATATCGCAACTGGTTGTTTTGTATTATATATTTATTCCAAGATAAAAAATAAAATTATTAATATAAAAATGAATGCGGAAGAACTAATAAAAGATATCATATTGGAACACACGGATTCCACGGAACCCACAGAGACAACAAAAGAAAGATTATCAGTAATAGTGGCTGGCGGTGGTAGCCGTCAATATTTGGGTAATGACATACAGCTCACGACTATAGATAGCATGTCCCCGGATGAAATTAACAAACTTTACTGCAGATATGAAGCAAGGCTTGGAGCAAATGTGACCAAGACTTTAGGTAATTATTTTATTAACTTGTATGTGATGGGAGTATCAAAATATTTCAATGTAATCAATCCACCAAAACTGATAGAAGATTTGGAGGAAGACCCATTTATTAATCATGCTTTAACAAGTGCTTGTTGTGAGTTGTATTACAGGTGTGGGATGTGGGATGTGCTTAGCGCCATTTACAACAATACTGACGACTGTTAGACATATTGATTTTAATAAAAATAAAAATGTAGATAATATAAATGATGGAGAACCAAGAGAGTGAAGTTGATACACAATCTGTTAAACAACAAAAAGTAAAAAATCCAAAACGAGTAGAGGCTGGAAAAAAAGGAGCAGCGGCAAGGAAGGCAAAGCGTTTGCTTCAGATAGAGCAAGATGCACAGGATGCAAAGCAAGATGTAAAGCATGTAAATCAAGATGAAATAACAAAAATAACAACAGGTGAAGAGGAACCAGAAAAAATCAAAATAAATGTATACACAAATTATATTCCACCGTGTATGGTTTTATTAGGCATTGCTTGTATATTTATAACAAGAAATCGGTTGCTGTTGCTACACATGTTGCTACAGTTGCTACGCCTGTTGTTGCACCAAAGACCCGTTTGATTTTTAATAATTTATTTTAAAAAAATAATCATATAAAAAAATAATAAAGAAAAATGCAACAAGTATTGACGGAAAACAAATTGTAAATATGATGTATCACGCTGGAGTGGAAACACTTCTAACTGTTGGATATTCTGAGATTGGCAGAAAACTACTAAGAAAACCAGCTCCTAAAGTGGATTTTAATATGACAGATGTTGGGATGCTGTCTGTGGATATAATGTTAGCAATGGCTACAAAGGATATGTTGATCAAGCAAGGTATTATTCCTGCGGATATTATGAAATAATTTATAAAAATATATATAAAAAAAATGGCAAGTGCAGTAGCAATGATGATAGGTGGCGCATTAACAAACGCATTGGCGTTTAGCGGTTCAAATTATTTCTTTTCAAAAATGGGAAGTCATTCAGATGAGGAAAGACAAAGGCATGACAAAGCCGTAGAACAATTGAACGCAGCACAAGCGGCATGGAATAAAAAAAGAACAGAGAGATTAGATTTTATTAATATAAAGCAACTGCAAAAGGAGCATCATGCAGAGCAGACATTTGATAATGTGGACCAAGCTATGAAGCAGTATTATTATATAACAGGTAAACAGTTGGCAGAACCGGAACTTAAGTTGAGTGATTTTTATACACCATCTCCGGATCAACAGAATAGAGAAATTACGTTTATTGTGGTGGGCATGGCTGCAACTGGATTTGTGGCGTATAAATTGATTTCATAAAAAAATTATAGTTTAAAAACTATAATTACTTTGGAATGACTAAGTTATATGTTTTTACTTTGGAATAACCTTTGGAAAGACTGTCATATGCATGATACCTATTTTTGTTGTTGTTTTTACATGGTTTCAATCCAAGTGGTCGCATATAATATGGTGGTTTAGCACTCGTTTCTATTTTATCTTTGAGATGACCAGGCGCCCATACTTCACCGATTGGTTGATTCGATCGAATTCTAGAACCTTCTTATTCTAAGATATAAATAGACGCTTATCACATAACCTAGAACATTCTTATTCTGAGATATAAATAGACGTTTATCGAATAAGGTCTAAAACCTTCTTTTTCCTTGAAAAAAAGAGAGCTATTTCCCTTTAAAAAAGAGTTATCTCCCTTGAAAAAAAAAAAGGATCAAATTATGTAATTCAAACTTAAAATCTTTAGTAGTTTTAGGGTTTAAAAAGTTTGATTAATTAGGCAAATCACCATTTCATGGTGACTTTTATATATGCATTTTTAGCCGCATTAGCCCAAACTAAAGTTTGGTACAGAACCCCCAAAATACATATATATCTTTATCTGTAAGAAATTCAGTGTTGAATACATAAACAAAATATCTTTGTATTTTCATCCTCATGTAATAGTTTTTGCTCAACTATTGATATACAATGATTCATTTGTAGAATCACGTAACTCATATATGAACAACTGCATTTATGTATGTATAAATGACGATGTAAGTATGTACAAGTTAAATATATGTTCTGTTCTGTTCCTAATTAACTTAACTTCACCGTTTTACAGAAAGCGAAAATACACTTAACATAATACAACTGTGTTTTGGACACTAATTACTATTACCTAACAAATTGAGGCCTCTTATCTCAAAGGTTTTAAAAACAAGACACTCAACATTTTTTATAATTGTTTGATTTTCACTATTTATAAGTTCCAAACATTTAAACAGACTTGGTCTTTTCCAGTAATATTTCTTTATATATGTTATTCTTATCTCATTATATAATGCACATTCAATAAAAAAAAGTGATATTCATCTTCTAGTTTTGTATATGTGACACATTCATGTATTGGTATGATATTCGGCTTATGCCATCTTCCGGCTTTTATTTGTAAGTTATGAGTTGAAAGTTTTAATCTTGATAATGCAATTCTATATTTCGGTATATTTAAAACTTATAGCTAAGGTTTCAAAACATAGCTATCTGCTATCAATGTGTAGAAATTTGCTCTGCTTGAATGTGCATATTTTGGATAAAGTTATCATGTAATCTTTGCTTTACATTATACAGAAATAAATCCTTGTTCCCGACACCTTGGAAAAGCCAGGCATCATAACAAAATAATTGTTTTAATAACGTTACCCAATTCTTCTTATTTGGGTGTAATTCAGCATCACTTCTCATCAAGTTATAAACATGTTTTACAAATTTATTTTCATCACATCCAATGACCTTTACCCAATATTTCAAAATATTGAAATACTCATGCTTATGGAGAACTTCGAAGGACTAATCTAATTAACCAAAGTTTGGTTAATTAGAGTTCTCCATAAATAAAATCATTATGTGTACATCTTTTAACATTTAAAATGGTGTTTTACAAAATAGAGTAAGCACTCTTACACTATTCAAAGCCGTAGAAAATCACCATACCTCATATCCATAGTTCAGAATCGGAAATACAAGTTACCAAACAAATCCAATGTGTGCTTAATAGAGATATTCGTAAGTTTATACAGATTTTTATTCATTTTAAACATAGCATTTTGTGCTTGGCCTGCTAATGTGATATGTGTTTCATTAAATCCCCTTTGAGTGAAGACAATTCCTAGGTAACAAAATGCCTTAACAAGTTCAATTTCATTTCCATCATACAAATATCTTAAGTTCCTAGGCAATGAACCCGCTTTACGAAAAACTATGACCTTTGTTTTTGTTGCATTTACTTCTAATTTCCAGCGTATACAGTTATCACTTAAAATATTAAAGCCTTTCTGTAATCCAGTTGCAGTTTCAAAAAAACAACACCTAGTCATCGGCATACAGTAATATAAAATGTTTCATTGTATTAATGCCGACTCCGTCAAAGCCATGTAATATAAACTCTTAAACTATACAACAGAACATGCAGATGGGATACTTGCACTAACTGTGATAAAAGTAGATATAAAAATCGAACAGGAAAAGTAGCATTCATGGACGACAGTCAACCACAAACACACACAAAAACAAACAACAACTTTAAAAATATATAAAAGGCAAGATAGGACATCGCAAATACAAATGGGGAGACAATAGGGCTACCGCCTGGGAAAGGTCAGTGGTAAATACGGCCGTTGGGAGTTTAAACCCGGTTCTAGGGTGTACCAAACCTCACTCTTACCTTATTGTCATTCCAATAAAACGGTACAGTGTAAATAAAGATATCCCCACCCGGCTATACTCTCTAACAAACAAGGCAGCGCTAATTTAATAGGCAATATAAGTAAAACACATAAATGATCATGTGTATATCTTCTTAGTTATACAAAGATTACGAATATTGAAGTCCTCAGCACGACTATAAACTCTAGAGAATCGAATGAGTTGAGAAACATAGACCCCATAAGAAGTAGCTCGGGGAAAATCCCCATCTAAATGGGGATAATTAACAATATCAAAATCATCTCTCTTGTCATAAATCATCACTCTTGTCATAGATTTTGCTAATTATTTCTCCATGTTTAATAGAGAGACGTAGATCACGAAAAGAAACGACAGTATCTGAAATGTTAGCTTTGTTGAGTTGAAGTTCCTTAGGATAGATATTATTAACCATAGTAGAAAAGAAAGGATTGTCAATGTTCAATATGTCACCCAAATACCGAGAGGTGTCATTAAAGGCTTCAGTTACATCTGCTTGAGTATCGGATGAAAGACTCAACATGAAATCTCTTTCATAGCAATACACAAACAATTCTGCAACAAGAGGTGCACAACTCGTACCCATAGGGATACCAACAATGTGTCTATAAGCGGTAGTGCCATACCTGACGAAAATATTATCTAATAGGAAAATGACTGCATCACAAACTTCTTGGCAAGTCCACATAGTGTAATTGTCTAAACTGACTTAGTAAAAAAAACGCTTTAATATTGTTACAGGCCAAAAATGTAGTTCTTTCCATAGCGAAAGCTTTTAGAATAAGCGAAATAAGCTTGTCTTTGATAAGATGATGTTGACGGGCATTTTTTGATCGTTGAATATAGTGTAGAGAAGTCATACGTTCTTATAGATGAAACTTGACGTTTATTGCAAATTTTATCAAGAATTCTTATTTTATTTTGTCCTGATTTTGTAATAGACCAAAATAAATTAATCCCAAAGTTTTCATAAGTTTTAGCACAATATTGTTTAACGGGATCTTTAACGGCAGTAAGACAAGAAGTTAAAGGCTTGGAGATGTTTGTGGTGGCGCAGGCACTAGAATTTGAAATAAAGCGGGATTTTTTATGTAATTTAGGAATCCAGTACATAGTTGGCAGTTTGTTCTACGGCACCATATTATACTAAAATCCTCAATAGGTTGGGCGATCTGAGCACGACTTGAACTTGAACTTGACAGAATCCCAGACGCGTAACATGAACATTTTAACTGTACTCTTTTCTATTTTTAAAATTGTAAAATTGTCCGTGACTTAACGCCACCCTATCTCTTTGCCTTCGTCCCCCTTTAGTTAGCACAACCTCAAACTTCAGTCTAAGAAACCCCAACGAATTACATGCTTTTCGCATATACTAGTAGCTGTGTTCATATGTGCATTTACTTACAAATTGTTTACACGCCCGTTGACGGGAGTTTATTGATTGTCGAATACATATAGTTAATATTGTTACCTTATCATCCTTTATCTAAGATAGTTTTACATATATATTTAGCATACTTTTCAATAATTACCATTTCATTTTTGTCAGTTTTCGCGCACAATGTGTCGACGTGACGTACAACACCACCATCCATTCATTCATTCGTTCATTCATACCAATCTGTGTAGTAACTCATTAAATTTTATTCTATCACTTGTGAACGGATAATTAAATTGCCCATGAACGCAAAAAAATGCATTTTCAGCTGTTTCATTCAGGCGCTATCTAAACAGGACGTTGTTAACCTCTAAACAGGACGTTGTTAACATTTCGATTTTTTTTTTATTTAGGAAATATACGTTCTAGGTCTAGTTCTTGGAACATTGACTGCGTTTTTGGTCATATACCACTATTGCATTTCCCATAGGCCTCCATTATAGCCTTTTGGCCTACAACCCCTCTTCCTATATTCGAATGGATGAACACAGCTAACTTTTAAAGAACTATTTTGGAGAAACTCAAACATGACGAGAAAATTTGGGATAATGTGATTCTTTGATACTTCACTGAAGGTGTGAGTATTTACCTCTAATACTTCACTGAAGGTGTGAGTATTCTCTAATACTTCACTGAAGGTGTGAGTATTTACCTCTAATACTTCACTGAAGGTGTGAGTATTTTACTTTTTGCAAATATACCCTCAGTACGATTGTATCGACAAAAATGCAATTTTCAGTCAAAATATGCCAATGAACATTTTTTATGATGAACATATAACATTTTGATGTTTTATGGGGATTTACGATTTCGGTTATTTAATACAATCAGAATCTACATTACAATCTACCCTAATAGACTCTATACTTTTTCCAACCGAATCAGAAGCAACAAATCAATAGTGATACCTGACCACTAAGCGTAGTTCTGGTCGGAACAATCCCTTTTTCTTAAAAATATAGTTGATACACAATTATGCATGTAGGCAAGTATAACATTTTATTTTGTCTATTTTTGTAAGCATCCACATACCACGGCGGTCCATCGGATAATCATAGTTTAACGTCCGTTTTTCGGATAAGACCGTGAAATCCATCCGTTATGGAGTGGATACGTGCACAAATCGCCTTCTAGAATGTAAACAGTGTTTTTCGCGGTATGTACAAGGTTTACCAGTTTATTTTAGGCAAACTGTTTTCATTTTCCAAAAAAGCTTCACCTGTGTACGCGGCAAAATGGGTTTAGATCTTACCTGCAACATTGATATATGTCACATGCCTATGATATGTTCACATTTTGGTAAGGGGATGTACACGGTAGCGATTTATGGTCGTGAAAACTAGTAATGTGATGTTTGCCATCCTGTCGAATATGAACTTGTTTAATAACCAGCAACGAGTACTTGCATGCAAATATATGTTTGACAATTCATTTATGCACGTTTAATTATTTGAGTATTCGATTGTTTGTTTGTAAACATTAATTTAGTGTTTTTTTGTCCGTTGCCGATCGGACAAGTCGCTAATACGTCCGTTTTAATTGGTCCTTAAGGATCATATAATATTCTGTTACATGTACAGTGGACTGGTGCTTTCTGTGTGTGTGTGTGTGTGTGTGTGTATGTGTGTGTGTGTGTATGTGTGTGCGTGCGAGCGTGCGTGCGTACGTGCGTGCTTGCGTGCAATTTCCGCACCCGTACTTTCAATGTTAACGTCAGCTTTGGGGTAAAAGGTGAGATGTGAAGTTTTAAATGTCTAACTCATTTTTAGCCACGTAAATAATTTTCCCCATGGAAAAAATCTAGCGTTTTGCTTTCGTTCCAATCTCTTTAGTATTGTATGTAACCTTTGTTATTAGAGAATCTTACATGAGTGCCTGTTTATTACTTTTGTAATGTTTAAACCAATAAAAGAAAGTCAACCAAAACTACACGTTAAAACAAACAAGAATTACAAGGTTAACAAGCCAGGAATGTGAGATCACAAGCACAAACGGTATGACAATAGGGCTGCCGCCTTGGAACGGTCAGTGGCAAAAGGGCCGTTGAAGGTATAAACCAGGTTCTATGGTGCACCAAACCTCACTCTTACCCTATTATCATCTCAATAAAACGGGACAGTGTAATTAAAGATAATACCGCCAGGTGAAATTCTCTAACAAACAGGGCAGCATTAATAGGCAATATAAGTATAACACATAGATGATCATGTATATATGAATATAAAAACCAAAAGCCTAGAAAGCCACAAAGCAAGTACTAATTGACTTGGCAGAAGCCTCAGCAACAAGAGAACGAACCATTAACGGTACGACAAATCTATTTAAGACAAACATCAAACCCTACCGTCCTTTGAGCATTTAGATAGACATCATCATAGGTCCACGGTTATCGCAAAATTAAAGAAGAAAGCATAGTGACGAACTGTAAATGGATCAACCAATAACAATGCAGTGCGTTGCAAAATGATAGGGTCATAACTTTTTTTGATAAAACGTTTTAGCACGTTTAATAAAGATTGTATGAAAGTGATTGTGACCAACGATCTTACGAAGTTTGTAAATCACGTCACCATAGAAGTCCGGTTGTAATAGTCCTTATCGCAGAAAAGTTCTTAAATTACATTTATATTTTAAAAGTAAATCAGGGTTATGATAATTAAATTTTGCAAAGATTTTTCGAAGTTTATGGTAACGGTAGCCCAGATTGAATATTTTCTTATTATACAAATATTACGAATATTAGTTCTCAACTCAACTACACGCTCAGGAAAAATGAATAAGTTGAGAAACATAGACCACAGAAGAAGTAGCTCGGGGAACATCCGCGTCTAAGTGGGGATAACAATATCTTAATTAAAATCGTCTCTCTTGCGATAGATTTTACTAATTATATCTACATTTGTAATAGAGAAATGTAAATCGAGAAAAGAAGAGACAGTATCAGAAATGTTAGCTTTGTTGAGTTGAAGCTCTTTGGGATAAATTGTATTAACCATAGTAGAAAAAAATATTGTCAATGTTCAATATGTCATCCAGATACCGAGAGGTGTCATTACACGCTTCATTCACTTCAAGCACTAAATTATAGTTTGGTATTATCAACACATTTATAATAAGCTTAATGGTATACAAATATCTTTATTTCAAGAGGGGTAACATATTTGGCTACAAATCACACATCATGGTTCTCAAACAAAATAGAATATATTTACAGTATATACAACATGATTAAAACAATGTTACACAGAAATATGTCAAGCAACTTCGTGATTTTTCTAAAATGCTAGTATCTGCGATACATTGGTCAAGACTGATTCAACCTTTGAGTATACAATATAAAACTAATGTTCAAGAATCGTCAATAGTATATGTATTTACAATATCAATATGAAAATTAAAAAAAACACATAAATATTACCAATCAAATAACAATGTGCACGTGCATAATAAGGTAATGAGTCAGTACTAAAGATATGGTGTAACATGTAGAGAACATAGATATTTTGAAAACGTTAAAACATAAAATCCTTTACACATTGAAGGACGTAAATAAGCAAATATTAGTTTCAGAGAAGCTAAAATAAGAGACAACCTTGCAAAGCATTTTTATAAATAGGTATCATGCATAGCATATGTACATATAATACAGTCTAAATTTGTTGACAATAAAAACTTGCAAGTTATGTTACTATTATGTTGTCTTAAACCAATGATATTGAGTCTTTAATATATTTAAATAAAAATAAGCAAGAAATTACGTATAAAGACGTGAAAACATAGATGAAAATTGCGCTCTCTCTCTCTCTCTCTCTCTCTCTCTCTCTTGCCACACGCACTTAGGAAATTATATCAATTTATAACTGGAATAAAAGAACATTTCAACAAACTGATATGTATATGAATAATCAAAGGTTAAGTGTTCAAGCTGTATTATATACTGTCAATCTCCGTATGTCAGGTGACCTTTATATGTCAGGTGACCTTTATCAAACTATCCGTTACACTGGAAGAATAACATTTCTTGCAGCATATTTTTGAGAACAGTGGCAGGTCCTGAAGGCAAATAATTCTGCCATAGTGTATGTATACTTCACGCAACAACCTGTTTGCCTCCTCAAGTCGTGCCAGGATGAAGGCGTCCGGTACGCCATGCCTTCTGTGTATGTCTACAATCGCGCTTATACACACTCTCGTTGTGTAGATGATGTCATCTATCTGAAAATATACGAAACAGTTTTTTATTACATATATGAATACATGGTATAGTTTATTTGTTGTTAAGGACCTGGGATGAAATTGGTATATAGGTTTCTGTTAGGACTCACGCTAAAGGTACTAGTACTTGGCATGTGCCAATACGATGCCGTGTTCAACCAACGCTGTAGATTTATATAAGTCCTGTACTACATTATCATATACGGAGAAAAGACAATATCATACAAAATGGATGTGGACGTTCGAAAGCAGACACCAAGTATAAAGACCATGTCTGTGATAATTTGAGAGCAAATCCATTGAAATCATAAGACAAGAAGACATACATAATTATTCTCACCAGTGTGTCCTCCGGTGGGGTTGTCATCTCTCTGGAGACGCTGGTAGCCAGAATGTTGAGGAAGTTGGCATCAGTCTCTATCATAGATTCCGTCTCCCTCTGGTAAATGGCAATAACCGTGCTGGCCAGTGCTTCTATCATCTTTATTAGGTATTCAATTGCAAGTGGGGATGGGTTCAGACGTACAAGCCCTTTCACATCCCTTGCAATTTGGTCAAGCTGAAATATAACAGTTCACTTAATAGAATAAACGATTCCTCGATTCGCGGATACTAGTTCAATAATATTACAGGAATATGCATGATGCGTGTAATTGGTGGATTTTTTTTATTTTGTTTGTAAATATGTCGCAAAGTGTGTTCTAATTGTTTAATATTTATAGAAATCGTTTAAAGGTACTGTAGGCGATTTGTATTGGCGTCACTTCAAATACAAATTTCATATGCATTAAACTGAGTCACATGTTAACTTCAGTTCAGTTATTGTTTATGACAATGTTTGGTCTGGAAAACTCGACGACTCAGAGGGTTCTTGTTGTTAATTCATCATATTACTTTATTTTGGCTGCATATTATATTGTTGTACAGATAGGCTAACTCAATAAAAGCGTTTTTCGCAAAACAACAATTTACTATAGCCTTAAAGCATTCTATGAATTGATATTAATTCACGCGTTATACATGGGTTATACATTAAACAAGGAAAACTAGCCGAGCCGTCGAGTTTTGCAGACCAACTATTACATCTGACGGATCATTAGTATATACATGGGTTATACATGGGTTATACATTAAACAAGGAAAACTAGCCGAGCCGTCGAGTTTTGCAGACCAACTATTACATCTGACGGATCATTAGTATATTCATGGATTATACATGGGGTATACATGGGTTATACATTAAACAAGGAAAACTAGCCGAGCCGTCGAGTTTTGCAGACCAACAATTAAATCTGACGGATCATTAGTATATATGCATAATGATTATGAAACCGAAATACAAATATTTTCTAAAGAATATTAACCATTTCATTAAATATTCAACAATATGAACATCAACATTTGCGACCCGCCATGAAGCCACTTCAGTTTTTCGTGTCGGTTCACCCAGGTGAGGGAGGCAGTGGGACCCACCACAGCAAGGGTCACACTTAGGATAATCCCGATGAGGGAGACAGTGGGACCATCCCGATAAGTGTGACAGTGGAATTATTCCGATGAGGGTGACAGTTAGATCATCCCGCTGGGAGTGACAGTTAGGATAATCCCGGTGATGGTGACAGTGGGACCATTACGATGAGTGTGACAGTGAAGTATCCCGGTGAGGGTGACAGTGGAATCATCCCGGTGAGGGTGACAGCTAGATCATCCCGGTGGAGGTGACAGTGAAACCATTCCGGTGAGGGTGACATTTAGGATAATTCCGGTGATGGTGACAGTGGGACAATCCCGATGAGTGTGACAGTGGAAGCATCCCGGTTAGGGTGACAGTAGGATCATTCCGGTGAGGGTGACAGTGGAACCATTCCGATGAGGGTGACAGTTAGATCATCCCGGTGAGAGTGACCGTGGGACCATCCTGGTGAGGGTGAAAGTGGGATCATCCCGGTGATCGTGACAGTGGGATCATCCCGGTGAGGGTGACAGTGGGACCAAACCCAACGAAGGTCACAGTTAGGATAATCCCGGTGAGGAAGACAGTGGGACCATCCAGATGAGTGTGACAATGAAACATCCCGGTGGGGGTGACAATGGAACCATTCCGGTGAGGGTGACAGTTAGGATAATCCCGGTGAAGGTGACGGTGTGATCTTCCCGGTGAGGGTGCCAGTGAGGTCATCCCGGTGTGGGTGAAAGTGGGACCATTCCAATGAGGGTGACAGTTAGATCATCCCGGTGGGGTGACAGTGTGACCAACCCCGTGAGGGTGACCGTGAGATCATCCCGGTGAGGGTGACAGTGTGATCATCCGGGTAGTGGTGACAGTGGAATCATCCCGGTTAGGGTGACAGTGGGACCATCCCGGTGATGGTGGCAATGGAATCATCCCTTTGAGGGTGACAGTGGGGTCATCCCGGTGAGGGTGACAGTGGGACCATCCCAATGAGGGTGACAGTACAGCATCCCGGTGAGGGTGACAATGGAACCATTCCGGTGAGGGTGACAGTTAGATCATCCCGGTGAGGGAGACAGAGGAACCATTTCGGTGAGGGTGGCAGTTAGATCATCCCGGTGTGGGTGACAGTGGGACCATCCCGATGAGGGTGGCGGTGGGACCATCCCAATGAAGGTGACAGTGGTACCATCCCAATGAGGGTGACAGTTAGATCATCCCGGTGAGGGTGACAGTGGAACTATTCCGGTGAGGGTGACAGTTAGATCATCCCGGTGGGGTGGCAGTGGGACCATTCCGGTGAGGGCGTCAGTGCGATCTTCCCGGTGAGGGTGACAGTGGGACCATCCCGGTGAGTGTGACAGTTAGATCATCCCGGTGGGGTGACAGTGAGACCGTCCCGGTGAGGGTGACCGTGAGATCATCCCGGTGAGGGTGACAGTGGGACCATCCCAATGAGAGTGACAGTTAGATCATCCCGGTGAGGGTGACAGTTAGATCATCTCAGTCTAGGTGATAGTTAGATCATCCCAGTGAGGATGGCAGTGAAAGCATACCGGTGAGGTTTCAGTGGGACCATCCCAATGAGAGTGACAGTTAGATCATCCCGGTGAGGCTGACAGTTAGATTATCCCGGTGAGGTGGCAGTGCGATCATCTCAGTGAAGGTGATCGTTAGATCATCCCAGTGAGGATGACAGAGAAAGCATCCCGGTGGGGTGACAATGGGACCATCCGAATGAGAGTGATAGTTAGATCATCCCGGTGAGGGTGACAGTGGGACAATCCCGGTGAGGGTGACAGTTATATCATCCCGGTGAGGGTGACAGTGTGACCATCCCGGTGAGGGTGACAGTGAGATCATACCGGTGAGGGTAACAGTGGGATCAAACCCATCGAGGGTCGCAGTTAGGATAATCCCGAGGGAGACAGTGGGACCATCCCGATGTGTGTTACAATGAAGGATCCCGGTGAGGGTGACAGTGGAATCATCCCGATGAGAGTGACATTTAGATCATCCCGGTGGCGGTGACAGTGGAACCATTCCGGTGAGGGTGACAGTTAGGATAATCCCGGTGATGGTTACGGTGGGACCATTCAGGTGAGGGTGACAGTTAGATCATCACGGTGAGGGCGACAGTGGAACCATCCCGGTGAGGGTGATAGCTAGATCATCCCGGTGAGGGTGAAAGTGGCATCATCCCGTAGAGGGTGACAGTTAGATCATCCCGGTGAGAGTGACCGTGGGACAATCACGATGAGGATGACAGTGGAAGCTACCCGGTGAGGGTGACATTGAGAGCATACCAGTGAGGGTGACAGTTAGATCACCCCGGTGAAGGTGGCCGTGGGAACATCCCGATGAGGGTGACAGTGGAAGCATCCTAGTGAGGGTGACAGTGGAATCATCCCGGTGAAGGTGATAGTTAGATCATCCCAGTGAGGATGACAGAGAAAGCATCCCGGTGGGGTGACAGTGAGACCATCCGAATGAGAGTGATAGTTAGATCATCCCGGTGAGGGTGACAGTGGGACCATCCCGGTGAGGGTGACAGTTATATCATCCCGGTGAGGGTGACAGTGTGACCATCCCGGTGAGGGTGACAGTGAGATCATACCGGTGAGGGTGACAGTGGGATCAAACACATCGAGGGTCGCAGTTAGGATAATCCCGAGGGAGACAGTGGGACCATCCCGATGTGTGTTACAATGCAGGATCCCGGTGAGGGTGACAGTGGAATCATCCCGATGAGGGTGACATTTAGATCATCCCGGTGGCGGTGACAGTGGAACCATTCCGGTGAGGGCGACAGTTAGGATAATCCCGGTGATGGTTACGGTGGGACCATTCAGGTGAGGGTGACAGTTAGATCATCACGGTGAGGGTGACAGTGGAACCATCCCGGTGAGGGTGACAGCTAGATCATCCCGGTGAGGGTGACAGTGGCATCATCCCGTAGAGGGTGACAGTTAGATCATCCAGGTGAGAGTGACCGTGGGACAATTACGATGAGGATGACAGTGGAAGCTACCCGGTGAGGGTGACATTTTGAGCATACCAGTGAGGGTGACAGTTAGGTCATCCCGGTGAAGGTGACCGTGGGAACATCCCGATGAGAGTGACAGTGGAAGCATTCTAGTGAGGGTGACAGTGGAATCATCCCGGTGAAGGTGACAGTGTGACCATCCCGTAGAGGGTGACCGTGAGATCATCCCGGTGAGGGTGACAGTGTGATCATCCGGGTAGTCGTGACAGTGGGATCATCCCGGTTAGGGTGACAGTGGGACCATCCCGGTGATGGTGGCAATGGAATCATCCCTTTAAAGGTGACAGTGGGGTCATCCCGGTGAGGGTGACAGTGGGACCATCCCAATGAGGGTGACAGTACAGCATCCCGGTGAGGGTGACAGTGGAACCATTCCGGTGAGGGTGACAGTTAGATCATCCCGGTGAGGGAGACAGAGGAACCATACCGGTGAGGGTGACAGTTAGATCATCCCGGTGTGGGTGACAGTGGGACCATCCCGATGAGGGTGGCAGTGGGACCATCCCAATGAAGGTGACAGTGTTACCATCCCAATGAGAGTGACAGTGAAAGCATCCTGGTGAGGGTGACAGTGGAACCATTCCGGTAGGATTGACAGTTAGATCATCCAGGTGGGATGGCAGTGGGACCATTCCGGTGAGGGTGACAGTGCGATCATCCCGGTGAGGGTGACAGTGGGACCATCCCATTCCGGTGAGGGTGACAGTAGGACCATCCCAATGAGGGTGACAGTTAGATCATCCCGTTGGGGTGACAGTGAGACCATCCCGGTAAGGGTGACCGTGAGATCATCCCGGTGAGGGTGACAGTGTGACCATCCCAATGAGGGTGACAGATCATCCCGGTGAGGGTGACAGTTAGATCATCCCGGTGAGGTGGCAGTGCGATCATCTCAGTGAAGGTGTTAGTTAGAGCATCCCAGTGAGGATGACAGTGAAAGCATCCCGGTGAGGTTTCAGTGGGACCATCCCAATGAGAGTGACAGTTAGATCATCCCGTTGAGGGTGACCGTTAGGTCATCCCGGTGAGGTGGCAGTGCGATCATCTCAGTGAAGGTGATAGTTAGATCATCCCAGTGAGGATGACAGTAAAAGCATCCAGGTGAGGTTTCAGTGGGACCATCCCAATGAGAGTGACAGTTAGATCATCCCGGTGAGGGTGACAGTTAGATCATCTCGGTGAGGTGGCAGTGCGATCATCTCAGTGAAGGTGATAGTTAGATCATCCCAGTGAGGATGACAGTGCAAGCATCCCGATGGGGTGACAGTGGGACCATCCGAATGAGAGTGATAGTTAGATCATCCCGGTGAGGGTGACAGTGGGACCATCCCGGTGAGGGTGACAGTTATATCATCCCGGTGAGGGTGACAGTGTGACCATCCCGGTGATAGTGCGACCATCCCGGTGAGAGTGACCGTGAGATCATCCCGGTGAAGGTGACAATGGGGTCATCCCGGTAAGGGTGACAGTGGGATCATGAATCATCCCGGTGAGGGTGACAGTGGGGTCATCCCGGTATGGGGGACAGTGGGACCATCCCAATGAGGGTGACAGTTGGATCATCCCGGTGAGGGTGACCGTGAGATCCTCCCGGTGAGGGTGACAGTGGGATCATCCCGGTGAGGGTGACAGTTAGATCATACCGGTGAGGGTGACCGTGGGACAATCCCGATGAGGGTGACAGTGGAAGCAACCCGGTGAGGGTGACAATGAGAGCATACCAGTGAGGGTGACAGTGGAACTATTCCGGTGAGGGTGACAGTTAGATCATCCCGGTAGGGTGGCAGTTGGACCATCCCGGTGAGGGTGACCGTGAGGGTGACCGTGAGGGCATCCCGGTGAAGGTGACAGTGGGACCATCCCAATGAGAGTGACAGTTAGATCATCCCGGTGAGGGTGACAGTTAGATCATCCCGGTGATGGTGACATCCCGGTGGGGTGGCAGTGCGATAATATCAGTGAAGGTGATAGTTAAATCATCCCAGTGAGGATGACAGTGAAAGCATCCCGGTGGGGTGACAGTGGGACCATCCCGGTGAGGGTGACAGTTATATCATCCCGGTGTGGTTGACAGTGGGACCATCCCGGTGAGGGTGACAGTGAGATCATACCGGTGAGGGTGACAGTGGGGTCATCCCGGTATGGGGGACAGTGGGACCATCCCAATGAGGGTGACAGTTGGATCATCCCGGTGAGGGTGACCGTGAGATCCTCCCGGTGAGGGTGACAGTGGGATCATCCCGGTGAGGGTGACAGTTAGATCATACCGGTGAGGGTGACCGTGGGACGATCCCGATGAGGGTGACAGTGGAAGCAACCCGGTGAGGGTGACAATGAGAGCATACCAGTGAGGGTGACAGTGGAACTATTCCGGTGAGGGTGACAGTTAGATCATCCCGGTAGGGTGGCAGTTGGACCATCCCGGTGAGGGTGACCGTGAGGGCATCCCGGTGAGGGTGACAGTGGGACCATCCCAATGAGAGTGACAGTTAGATCATCCCGGTGATGGTGACAGTTAGATCATCCCGGTGATGGTGACATCCCGGTGGGGTGGCAGTGCGATAATATCAGTGAAGGTGATAGTTAAATCATCCCAGTGAGGATGACAGTGAAAGCATCCCGGTGGGGTGACAGTGGGACCATCCCGGTGAGGGTGACAGTGAGATCATACCGGTGAGGGTGACAGTGGGATCATCCCGGTGAGGGTGACAGTGGGATCAAACCCAGCGAGGGTCACAGTTAGGATACTCTCGGTGAGGGAGACAGTGGGACCATCCCGATGAGTGTTACAATGAAGGATCCCGGTGAGGGTGACAGTGGAATCATCCCGATTAGGGTGACAGTTAGATCATCCCGGTGGCGGTGACAGTGGAACCATTCCAGTGAGGGTGACAGTAAGTATAATCCCGGTGATGGTTACGGTGGGACCATCCCGATGAGTGCGACAGTGAAGCATCCCGGTGAGGGTGACAGTGAAATCATCCCTGTGAGAATGACAGTTAGATCATCCCGGTGGGGGTGACAGTGGAACCATCCCGGTGAGGATGACAGTGGAATCATCCCGGTTAGGGTGACAGTGGGACCATCCCGATGAGTGTGACAGTGGTAGCATCCCAGTGAGGGTGACACTTAGATCATCCCGGTGAGGGTGACAGTGGGATCATCCCGGTGAGGGTGACAGTGAGATCATCCCAGTGAGGGTGACAGTGTGATCATCCCGGTGAGGGTGACAGTGGGACCATCCCACTGAGTGTGGCAGTGTAAGCCTGCCGGTGAGGGTGACACTGGAATCATCCCGGTGAGGGTGACACTTAGATCATCCCGGTGAAAGTGACAGTGGAACCAATCCGGTGAGGGTGACAGGTAGATCATCCCGGTGATGTTGACGGTGGAAGCATCCCGGTGAGGATGACGGTGGAATCATCCCGATTAGGGTGACAATGGAATTATCCCGGTGAGGGTGACAGTGGGGTCATCCCGATGAAGGTGACTGTGGGGGCATCCCGGTGAGGGTGACAGTGGAACCATTCTGGTGAGGGTGACAGTTAGATCATCCCGGTGAGGGTGACTGTGGAACCATCCCGGTGAGGGTGACAGTTAGATCATCCCGGTGAGGGTGACAGTGGGATCATCCCAGTGAGGATGACAGTTAGATCATCCCGGTGAGGGTGACCGTGGGACCATCCCGATGAGGATGACAGTGGAAGCAACCCGGTGAGGATGACATAGGAACCATTCCGGTAAGGGTGACAGTTAGATCATCGTGGTTGGGTGATAGTGCGACCATCCCGGTGAGAGTGACAGTGAGATCATCCCGGTGAAGGTGACAGTGGGGTCATCCCGGTAAGGGTGACAGTGGGATCATGGATCATCCCGGTGAGGGTTACAGTAGGGTCATCCCGGTGTGGGGGACAGTGGGACCATCCCAATGAGGGTGACTGTTGGACCATCCCGGTGAGATGACAGTCGGATCATCCAGGTGTGGGTGACCGTGAGATCATTCCGGTGAGGGTGGCAGTGGGATCATCCCGGTGAGGGTGACCATTAGATCATCCCCGTGACGGTGACAGTGGGATCATCCCGGTGAGGGTGACTGTGAGATCATCCCCGTGAGGGTGACATTGTGATCATCCCGGTAGTGGTGACAGTGGGATCATCCCGGTTAGGGTGACAGTGGGACCATCGTGATGAGGGTGACAGTGGAAACATCCCGGTGATGGTGACAATGGAATCATCCCTTTGAGGATGACAGTGGGGTCATCCCGGTGAGGGTGACAGTGGGACCATCCCAATGAGTGTGAAAGTACAGCATCCCGGTGAGGGTGATAGTAGAACCGTTCCGGTAGGGTTGACAGTTAGATCATCCCGGTGGGGTGACAGTGGGACCATTCCAGTGAGGGTGACAGTGAGATCATCCCGGTGAGGGTGATAGTAGAACCGTTCCGGTAGGGTTGACAGTTAGATCATCCCGGTTAGGGTGACAGTGTAACTATTCCGGTGAGGGTGACAGTTAGATCATCCCGGTGGGGTGACAGTGGGACCATTCCAATGAGGGTGACAGTGAGATCATCCCGGTGAGGGTGATAGTAGAACCGTTCCGGTAGGGTTGACAGTTAGATCATCCCGGTTAGGGTGACAGTGTAACTATTCCGGTGAGGGTGACAGTTAGATCATCCCGGTGGGGTGACAGTGGGACCATTCCAGTGAGGGTGACAGTGAGATCATCCTGGTGAGGGTGACAGTGCGATCATCCCGGTGAAGGTGATAGTTAGATCATTCCAGTGAGGTTGACAGTGCGACCATCCCGATGAGGGTTACAGTTATATCATCCCGGTGATGGTGACAGTGGGACCATCCCGATGATGGTTACAGTGGGATCATCACAGTGAGGGTGGTAGTGGGATCCTCCCAGTGATGGTGACAGTGGAATCGTCCCGGTGAGGGAGACAGTGTGACCAACCCCAGCGAGGGTGACAGTGGGGTCATCCCAGTGAGGGTGACACTGGGATCATCCCAGTGAGGGTGACAGTGGGACCATCCTTATGAGGGTGACAGTGGAATAATGCCGGTGAGGGTGAAAGTTGAACCATTCCGGTGAGGGTGACAGTGGGGTCATCCCAGTGAGGGTGTCACAAAATGGTCTCGGTTAGAGCGTATTGGTCGTACATAGCTCTTGTAAGGATTTGACGACATCTGGCAGTCACATGCTAATCCATTGTTCAGTTGAAACAAATTCACCATTTGCATGATATATTCATGTGCCACGGGAAAGTGAGCATTTGTCACAGCTACGGCAGGGCCGTTCAATAAGTTTATATATGCGTTAATGCATGTATAATTATAGGTATCTAAATGGCAAAATTCATTAAGGGTCCTTTCTGTGGATATGAAAATTGCGTCTGTTGCCACGTGTGTCACGGAATGAACGTAGGAAATGATGGTTTGGACGGAACGTTGAGTTATACGTGCATTGTTTTCCAGTCGTGGCCGGGGAATGTTGAAAGTTTCTTTGATTAGAGCAGTCGTTTGAAAAGAGTGAAATGCACAGGGAATATGTGCCTAAGCCTCCCGGAGTGAAGCTAAGCCTTTTGGGTGTGAAGGTGATTGATCGCATAACGTAATGAGCGGGTGGTGGACCCTTTTACAGTTCGCCACTATGCTTTCCTCTTTAATTGTACGATGACCGGACAGGCTGTGGACCCTATGATGACGCCTACCTAAAGCCCATTGGGACGGTGGCGTTTGATGTTTGTCTATGAACTTTCCTGTCGTGCCCTTAATGGTTTTTTCTCTTGTTGCTCTGGCTTCTGCCAAGTCATTGAGTACCTTCATTGTGGCTTTCTAGGCTATTGTTATTTTTTGTATTATATTTACACGAGCGTATTTGTGTTTTACTTATATTGCCTATTGATGCTGCCTTGTTGGTTAGAGATTAGATCATGGCGGGGATTTCTTTATTTACACTGTCCTGTTTTAATGGGATGACAGTAGGGTAAGTGTGAGGTTTGTTGCACCCTAGAACCGGTTTAAACCCCCAGTGGCCTTTGTTGCCACTGACCGTTCCAAGGCGGTAGCCCTATTGTCAACCCTTTTGTGTTTGTGATGTCGTTTGCATTTTTTTATTACTTTTGCCTTCTCGTTTGTCTGTTTGCGTGTTTGTTTTTGTGTTTTGTGGTTGACTGTCGTCCTTGAATGCTGATTTCCCTGTCTGATATTTTTATCTGTCTTTAAAATTGAATAAAAGGCAAGATACGACATCGCAACTACAAATGGGGAGACAATAGGGCTACCTGGGAAAGGTCAATGGCAAATACGGCCGTTAGGAGTTTAAACCCGGTTCTAGGGTGTACCAAACCTCACTCTTACCTTATTGTCATTCCAATAAAACGGGACAGTGTAAATAAAGATATCCCCACCAGGCTATAATCTCTAACACTAATTCAATAGGCAATATAAGTAAAACACATAAATGATCATGTGTATATAATATATATAAACAAAGCCTAGAAAGCACAGAGTAAGTACTCATTGACTTGGCAGAAGCCAGAGCAACAAAAGAACAAACCGTTAAGGGTACGGCAAGACAAGATTAAAGACAAATATCAAACGCTACCGTCCTAAAAGGATTTAGGTAGACGTCATCATAGGGTCCACAATCTGTCCGGTCATCGCACAATCAAAGAGGAGGCATAGTGGCGAACTGTAAATGAGTCAACTACTAAACCTGATAGGGTCATTGCCTCTTTTGATAAACGTTTTAACAAGTTTAATAGATATTGTATTAAAGTGATTATGACCAAGGATCTTACGAATTTCGAAGTTTATGGTAACGGTAGCCCTGCTGGAGTTGCTTCTTAGTTATACAAAGATTACGAATATTGAAGTCCTCAGCACGACTATAAACTCTAGAGAAACGAATAAGTTGAGAAACATAGACCCCATAAGAAGTAGCTCGGGGAACATCCCCATCTAAATGGGGATAATTAACAATATCAAAATCATCTCTCTTGTCATAAATCATCTCTCTTGTCATAGATTTTACTAATTATTTCTTCATGTTTAATAGAGAGATGTAGAAAAGTAGTGACAGTATCAGAAATGTTAGTTTTGTTGAGTTGAAGTTCCTTAGGATATATATTATTAACCATAGTAGAAAAGAAAGGATTGTCAATGTTCAATATGTCACCCAAATACCGAGAGGTGTCATTAAAGGCTTCAGTTATATCTGCTTGAGTATCGGATGAAAGACTCAACATGAAATTTCTTTCATAGCAATACAAGAACAATTCTGCAACAAGAGATGCACAACTCGTACCCATAGGGATACCAACAATGTGTTTATAAGCGGTAGTGCCATACCTGACGAAAATGTTATCTAATAGGAAAATGATTGCATCACAAACTTCTTGGCAATTCCACATAGTGTAATTGTCTAAACTGCCGTTAGTAAAAAAAAATGCTTTAATATTGTTACAGGCCAAAAAATGTAGTTTTTTCCATATCGAAAGTTTTTTGAATAAATATAATAAGCTTGTCTTTGATAAGGTGATGTTGGCCCGTTGACGGGCATTTTTTGATCGTTGAATATAGTGTAGAGAAGTCATACGATGAGAATTTTTATTTTATTTTATCTTGATTTTGTAATAGACCAAACTAAATTAATACCAGAGTTTTCATAAGTTTTAGCACAATATTGTTTAACGTAACATGTAGAGAACATAGATATTTTGAAAACGTTAAAACATAAAATCCTTTACACATTGAAGGACGTAAATAAGCAAATATTAGTTTCAGAGAAGCTAAAATAAGAGACAACCTTGCAAAGCATTTTTATAAATAGGTATCATGCATAGCATATGTACATATAATA
The DNA here is from genome assembly GCA_037043455.1 of Cyrtodaria siliqua. Lineage (NCBI taxonomy): Eukaryota > Metazoa > Mollusca > Bivalvia > Adapedonta > Hiatellidae > Cyrtodaria > Cyrtodaria siliqua. The sequence goes on along the minus strand of JAWPHD010014696.1, from coordinate 25,891 downwards.
CAGTCTAAATTTGTTGACAATAAAAACTTGCAAGTTATGTTACTATTATGTTGTCCTTAAAACCTTAATATATTTAAATAAAAATAAGCAAGAAATTACGTATTAAGAAGTGAAAACATAGATGAAAATTGCTCTCTCTCTCTCTCTCTCTCTCTCTCTCTCTCTCTCTCTTACCACACGCACTTAGGAAATGATATCAATTTATAACTGGAGTAAAAGAAAATTTCAACAAACTGATATGTATATGAATAATCAAAGGTTAAGTGTTCAAGCTGTATTATATACTGTCAATCTTCGTATGTCAGGTGACCTTTATATGTCAGGTGACCTTTATCAAACTATCCGTGACACTGGAAGAATTATAATTCTGTTCAGCATATTTTTGAGAACAGTGGCAGGTCCTGAAGGCAAATAATTCTGCCATAATGTATGTATACCTCACACAACAACCTGTGCGCCTCCTCAAGTCGCGACAAGATGAAGGCGTCCGGGACGCCATGCCATCTGTGTATGTCTACAATCGCGCTTATACACAGTCTCGTTGTGTAGATGATGTCATCTATCTGAAAATATACGAAACAGTTCTTTATTACTTATCTGAATACATGGTAGTTTATTTGTTGTTTAAAACCCCTTGATAAAATTTGAAATTGAAATATAGGTTCCTGTTAGGACTCACGCGGAAGGTAAGGCATGTGCCAATATTATGCCGTGTTCAACCTAGACTTTTGGTAGGTACATACCAAGATAAAAGATTTTTTTATTAACCAATTAAGGGCCGTCAAAGGGGCAAGTAATTTAGTACGTTGATTACAATGATTGGTAAATAACAAACTAACAATGACAAACTAACCAGAGACACCATAAGAGCTACGATGCTCACAGCATATACGGAGAAAAAATAATATCATATACAATGGATATGGACGTTCGAAAGCAGACACCAGGTGGCCATGTCTGTGATAATTTGAGAGCAATTCCATTGAAATCATAAGACAAGAAGACACACATAATTATACTCACCAGTGTGTCCTCCGGTGGGGTTGTCATCTCTCTGGAGATGCTGGTAGCCAGAATGTTGAGGAAGTTGGCATCTGTAAGTCGGCAAGTCTCTATCATAGATTCCGTCTCCCTCTGGTAAATGGCAATAACCGAGCTGGCCAGTGCTTCATTCATCTTTATTAGGTATTCAATTACAAGTGGGGATGGGTTCAGACGTACAAGACCTTTCACATCCCTTGCAATTTGGTTAAGCTGAAATATAACAGTTCACTTAATAGAATAAATGATTCCTCGATTCGCGGATACTAGTTCAATAATATTACAGGAATATGCATAATGCGTGTAACTGGTGGATTTTTTTATTTTGTTTGTAAATATGTCGCAAAGTGTGTTGTTATTGTTTAATATTTATAGAAATCGTTTAAAGGTTCTGTAGGCGATTTGTATTGGCGTCACTTCAAATACAAATGAAAACCGTCATTTCATATGCACTGAACTGAGCCACATGTTAACTTCAGTTCAGTTGTTGTTTATGATAATGTTTGGTCTGGAAAACTCGACGACTCAGAGGGTTCTTGTTGTTAATTCATCATATTACTTTATTTTGGCTTCATATTATATTGTTGTACACATAGGCTAACTCAATAGAAGTGTTCTTCGCAAAACAACAATTTACTATAGCCTTAAAGCATTCTATGAATTGATATTAATTCACGAGCTATTCATGCGTTATACATTAAACAAGGAAAACTAGCCGAGCCGGCGAGTTTTGCAGACCAACTATTAAATCTGACGGATCATTAGTATATATGCATAATGATTATGAAACCGAAATACAAATATTTTCTTAAGAATATTAACCAATTTCATTAACTAATCAACAAAATGACCATCAACATTTGCGACCCGCCACGAAGCCACTTCAGTTTTACGTGTCGGTTCACCCAGGTGAGGGAGGCAGTGGGACCCACCCCAGCGAGGGTCACAGTTAGGATAATCCCGGTGAAGGAGACAGTGGGACCATCCCGATGAGTGAGACAGTGGAATCATTCCAGTAAGGGAGGCAGTGGGACCAACCCAGCGATGGTCACAGTTAGGATAATCCCGGTGAAGGAGACAGTGGGACCATCCCGATAAGTGAGACAGTGGAATCATTCCGGTGAGGGAGGTAGTGGGACCCACCCCAGCGAGGGTCACAGTTAGGATAATCCCGGTGAAGGAGGCAGTGGGACCATCCCGATGAGTGAGACAGTGGAATCATTCCGGTGAGGGAGGCAGTGGGACCCACCCCAGCGAGGGTCACAGTTAGGATAATCCCGGTGAAGGAGGCAGTGGGACCATCCCGATGAGTGTGACAGTGGAATCATACCGGTGAGAGAGGCAGTGGGACCCACCCCAGCGAGGGTCACAGTTAGGATAATCCCGGTGAAGGAGGCAGTGGGACCATCCCGATGAGTGTGACGGTGGAATCATTCCGGTGTGGGAAGAAGTGGGACCCACCCCAGCGAGGGTCACAGTTAGGATAATCCCGGTGAGGGAGACAGTGGGACCATCCCGATGAGGGTGACAGTGGAACCATTCCGGTGAGGGTGACAGTTAGGATAATCCCGGTCATGGTGACAGTGGGACCATCCTAGTGAGAGTGACAGTGGAATCATTCCGGTGAGGGTGACAGTGGGACCATCCCGATGAGTTTGACAGTGGATGCATCCCGGTGAAGGATCCCGGTGAGGGTGACAGTTAGATCATCCCGGTGAGGGTGACAGTGGAACCATTCCGATGAGGGTGACAGTTAGATCATCCCGGTGAGTGTGACAGTGGTACCATCCCGGTAAGGGTGACAGTGGGATCATCCCGGTGAGGGTGACAGTGAGATCATACCGGTGAGGGTGACAGTTGGATCATCCCGGTGAGAGTGACAGTGGAAACATCCCGGTGAGCGTGACAGCGGGACCAAACCCAGCGAAGGTCACAGTTAGGATAATCCCGATAAGGGAGACAGTGGGGCCATCCCGATGAGTGTGACAATGAAGCATCCCGGTGGGGTGACAGTGGAACCATTCCGGTGAGGGTGACAGTTAGAATAATCCCGGTGATGGTGACGGTGGGACCATCCCGATGAGTGTGACAGTGAAGCATCCCGGTGAGGGTGATGGTGGGTGGAATCATCCCGGTGAGGATGACAGTTAGATCATCCCGGTGGGGTGACAGTGGAACCATTCCGGTGAGGGTGACAGTTAGGATAATCCCGGTAATGGTGACAGTGGGACCATCCTAGTGAGGATGACTGTGGGACCATCCCGATGAGTGTGACAGTGGAAGCATCTCGGTGAGGGTGACAGTGGAATAATCCCGATGAGGGTGATAGTGGGATCATCCCGGTAAGGGTGACAGTGGAACCATTCCGATGAGGGTGATAGTTATATCTTCCCGATGAGGGTGACAGTGGGACCATACCGGTGAGGGTGACAGTGGAATAATCTCGGTGAGGGTGACAGTGGGATCATCCCGGTGAGAATGACAGTGGAACCATTCCGATGAGGGTGATAGTTAGATCTTCCCGGTGAGGGTGACAGTGGGACCATCCCGGTGAGGGTGACATTGAGATCACCCTGAGGAGGCAGTGGGACGATCCCGATGAGTGTGACAGTGGAATCATTCCGGTGAGAGAGGCAGTGGGACCCACCCCAGCGAGGGTCACAGTTAGGATAATCCCGGTGAAGGAGGCAGTGGGACCATCCCGATGAGTGTGACGGTGGAATCATTCCGGTGAGGGAGGCAGTGGGACCCACCCCAGCGAGGGTCACAGTTAGGATAATCCCGGTGAGGGAGACAGTGGGACCATCCTGATGAGGGTGACAGTGGAACCATTCCGGTGAGGGTGACAGCTAGGATAATCCCGGTCATGGTGACAGTGGGACCATCCTAGTGAGAGTGACATTGGAATCATTCCGGTGAGGGTGACAGTGGGACCATCCCGATGAGTTTGACAGTGGATGCATCCCGGTGAAGGATCTCGGTGAGGGTGACAGTTAGATCATCCCGGTGAGGGTGACAGTGGAACCATTCCGATGAGGGTGACAGTTAGATCATCCCGGTGAGTGTGACAGTGGTACCATCCCGGTAAGGGTGACAGTGGGATCATCCCGGTGAGGGTGACAGTGAGATCATACCGGTGAGGGTGACAGTGGGATCATCCCGGTGAGAGTGACAGTGGAAACATCCCGGTGAGCGTGACAGCGGGACCAAACCCAGCGAAGGTCACAGTTAGGATAATCCCGGTGAGGGAGACAGTGGGGCCATCCCGATGAGTGTGACAATGAAGCATCCCGGTGGGGTGACAGTGGAACCATTCCGGTGAGGGTGACAGTTAGAATAATCCCGGTGATGGTGACAGTTAGAATAATCCCGGTGATGGTGACGGTGGGACCATCCCGATGAGTGTGACAGTGAAGCATCCCGGTGAGGGTGATGGTGGGTGGAATCATCCCGGTGAGGATGACAGTTAGATCATCCCGGTGGGGTGACAGTGGAACCATTCCGGTGAGGGTGACAGTTAGGATAATCCCGGTAATGGTGACAGTGGGACCATCCTAGTGAGGATGACTGTGGGACCATCCCGATGAGTGTGACAGTGGAAGCATCCCGGTGAGGGTGACAGTGGAATAATCCCGATGAGGGTGATAGTGGGATCGTCCCGGTAAGGGTGACAGTGGAACCATTCCGATGAGGGTGATAGTTATATCTTCCCGATGAGGGTGACAGTGGGACCATCCCGGTGAGGGTGACAGTGGAATAATCTCGGTGAGGGTGACAGTGGGATCATCCCGGTGAGGGTGACAGTGGAACCATTCCGATGAGGGTGATAGTTAGATCTTCCCGGTGAGGGTGACAGTGGGACCATCCCGGTGAGGGTGACATTGAGATCTTACCGGTGAGGGTGAAATTGATATCATCCCGGTGAGGGTGACAGTGGGGTCATCCCGGTGAGGGTGACAGTGGGACCATCCCAGTGAGGGTGACTGTGGAATCATCCCGGTGAGGGTGACAGTCAGGACATTCCGGTGAGGGTGACAGTGGGACCATCCCGGTGAGGGTGACAGTGGAAGCATCCCGGTGAGGTTGACAGTGGAATCATCCCGGTGAGGGTGACAATTGGATAATCCTGGTTAGCGTGACAGTGGGATCATCCAGGTGAGGGTGACAGAGGCATCATCCCCGGTGAGGGTGACAGTTAGATCATCCCGATGAGTGTGACAATGGAATCATCCCGGTGAGGTTGACAGTGGAATCATCCCGGTGAGGGTGACAATGGGATAATCCCGGTTAGCGTGACAGTGGGATCATCCCGGTGAGGGTGACAGAGGCATCATCCCCGGTGAGGGTGACAGTTAGATCATCCCGATGAGAAACGCTCCTGAATAGTTCAACAACACTGTATTAATATTACAAATAAAACTGACATAAACTATTATAATATATAATATTTTTTTTATAAAAGCCACTTACCTCATTGTCCATGTCTTCGACTTTTCTAAAATAGTTTTCCTTTCTTTCCTACTTGGCCCAACACTTTTTCGCAATGCCGATTAATATAGACTGCTCCACAGCGTTTACCTGCGCAGTGAGGCATTTTTCGACAAAATTACCAAAGTTCCTGTTTTATTTGTGGGACGTTAACAAAGTGTCGGGATTTCTTATTTTCTTCCATATTTTCAATATGGAGTCCATAATTGTGCACATAAATGAAATACTCATCCCCATCCGAGCAATATCTGACTAAGTGCAATAAACAGGTAATTAACTAAGGTGTATGATGGATATAGCCCCATGGTGTCACAATCCTTAGGGATCCCAGTGTGGGACGTTAACAAAGTGTCGGGATTTCGATTTTTTCAATATGGAGGCAATAGTTGTGCCCATAAATGGAATACTCATCCCCATCCGAGCAATATCTGACTAAGTACAATAAACAGGTAATTAACTAAGGTATATGATGGATATAGCCCCATGGTGTCACAATCCTGAGGGATCCCAGTGTGGGACGTTAACAAAGTGTCGGGATTTCTATTTTTCTTCATTATTTTCAATATGGAGGCAATAGTTGTGCCCATAAAAGGAATACTCATCCCCTTCCGAGCAATATCTGACTAAGTACAATAAACATGTAATTGACTAAGGTATATGATGGATATAGCCCCATGGTGTCACAATCCTTAGGGATCCTTGTGTGGGGCATAAACAAAGTGTCGGGATTTCTTATTTTCTTCCATATTTTCAATATGGAGTCAATAATTGTGCACATAAATGAAATACTCATCCCCATCCGATCAATATCTGACTAAGTACAATAAACAGGTAATTAACTAAGGTATATGATGGATATAGCCCCATGGTGTCACAATCCTTAGGGATCCCAGTGTGGGACGTTAACAAAGTGTCGGGATTTCGAATTTGTTTCAATATTTTCAATATGGAGGCAATAGTTGTGCCAATAAATGGAATACTCATCCCCATCCGAGCAATATCTGACTAAGTACAATAAACAGGTAATTAACTAAGGTATATGATGGATATAGCCCTAAGGTGTCACAATCCTTAGGGATCCCAGTGTGGGACGTTAAGAAAGTGTCGGGATTTCGAATTTGTTTCAATATTTTCAATATGGAGGCAATAGTTGTGCCAATAAATGGAATACTTATCCCCATCCGAGCAATATCTGACTAAGTACAATAAACAGGTAATTAACTAAGGTATATGATGGATATAGCCCTAAGGTGTCACAATCCTTAGGGATCCCAGTGTGGGGCGTTAACAAAGTGTCGGGATTTCGAATTTGTTTCAATATTTTCAATATGGAGGCAATAGTTGTGCCAATAAATGGAATACTCATCCCCATCCGAGCAATATCTGACTAAGTACAATAAACAGGTAATTAACTAAGGTATATGATGGATATAGCCCCATGGTGTCACAATCCTGAGGGATCCCAGTGTGGGACGTTAACAAAGTGTCGGGATTTCTATTTTTCTTCATTATTTTCAATATGGAGGCAATAGTTGTGCCCATAAAAGGAATACTCATCCCCTTCCGAGCAATATCTGACTAAGTACAATAAACATGTAATTGACTAAGGTATATGATGGATATAGCCCCATGGTGTCACAATCCTTAGGGATCCTTGTGTGGGGCATAAACAAAGTGTCGGGATTTCTTATTTTCTTCCATATTTTCAATATGGAGTCAATAATTGTGCACATAAATGAAATACTCATCCCCATCCGATCAATATCTGACTAAGTACAATAAACAGGTAATTAACTAAGGTATATGATGGATATAGCCCCATGGTGTCACAATCCTTAGGGATCCCAGTGTGGGACGTTAACAAAGTGTCGGGATTTCGAATTTGTTTCAATATTTTCAATATGGAGGCAATAGTTGTGCCAATAAATGGAATACTCATCCCCATCCGAGCAATATCTGACTAAGTACAATAAACAGGTAATTAACTAAGGTATATGATGGATATAGCCCTAAGGTGTCACAATCCTTAGGGATCCCAGTGTGGGACGTTAAGAAAGTGTCGGGATTTCGAATTTGTTTCAATATTTTCAATATGGAGGCAATAGTTGTGCCAATAAATGGAATACTTATCCCCATCCGAGCAATATCTGACTAAGTACAATAAACAGGTAATTAACTAAGGTATATGATGGATATAGCCCTAAGGTGTCACAATCCTTAGGGATCCCAGTGTGGGGCGTTAACAAAGTGTCGGGATTTCGAATTTGTTTCAATATTTTCAATATGGAGGCAATAGTTGTGCCAATAAATGGAATACTCATCCCCATCCGAGCAATATCTGACTAAGTACAATAAACAGGTAATTAACTAAGGTATATGATGGATATAGCCCTAAGGTGTCACAATCCTTAGGGATCCCAGTGTGGGACGTTAACAAAGTGTCGGGATTTCGAATTTGTTTCAATATTTTCAATATGGAGGCAATAGTTGTGCCAATAAATGGAATACTCATCCCCATCCGAGCAATATCTGACTAAGTACAATAAACAGGTAATTAACTAAGGTATATGATGGATATAGCCCCATGGTGTCACAATCCTGAGGGATCCCAGTGTGGGGCGTTCACAAAGTGTCGGGATTTCTTATTTTCTTCGATATTTTCAATATGGAGTCAATAATTGTGCACATAAATGAAATACTCATCCCCATCCGAGCAATATCTTACTAAGTACAATAAACAGGTAATTAACTAAGGTATATGATGGATATATCCCCATGGTGTCACAATCCTTAGGGATCCCAGTGTGAGGCGTTAACAAAGTGTCGGGATTTCGATTTTTTTCCATTTTTTTCAAAATACCATTTGATGGAAATGTTTCGATATTGCTTAAAAAGGTAATAAGAAGGCAAAACTCGGCTCTTTACTCACGCAATAAATAGACTAGGGTCTGTCAAATTTGATTTTTTTGTTTATATTCTTCCGTAAACGAAAAACTTGAATCGAGCAAATTGTGATCCCTAAAACCAAGTAGCTTTAGTCCAAATTTCTGAAAAAATTATGGAAGTACAAAAAATATATAGGTAAAAAAAGATACAATCAAGTGTACCGAGTATTGATTTAGTGCGTGTCGAGTATTGCATTCTAGCTCAACGTTAGTGTACCGAGTATTGTACAACATAATGAGTAAATTAGAATGGTAAAACGATAACTTTTGTCTGTTTCTTATATCTACTTATCGATTAAGTCATTTCATTTTGCTGAATATATATTGTTATATGATATGTATAAAAAATACTTTAAAAAATCGTTTAAAAAATACGATATGACCGATAAAGAGTTAAAGAGAAACATGAGTTTCACTGATCAATTGGTAATTAAAATTGGCAAAGACTGATAGAAATTCTTTATTGTGTATGGTAAAACATATATGCTAATAACCTCGGACCTAGGCGACTCATGCTTGGATGCAGGTTTGTCACGGTTAATGTCAAGTCGTACCTATTAGGGTGACACCCCTTTTTTGTACGCAGTATTCACACTGTTTTTCAGTAAGTGGGTCCATATGATGTTTTGCAATTTTACCTTACATTAATGATGAAAACAACGGTTCTTTTCAGTTTTAGTTAAAGAATGAAATGGTAGGAAATTAGTATAAAATAATTTTGGCGTTCATGTCATTTATTTTTTGAAAATAAAGGACGAATAAATGTCAAATTGTAAACTTTCGTTACTGTCGCTAAATGCCTTGTCCGATGTTTTACACCAAATATTTCATAGCTAAACAGCATTCTTAGTCAAAATTCGATGTTTAGTTCAAGTTGTATGCCTTGTGGTTAGAGAAAATACTGGAAAACTTCCATCCTTTACATATGTTATAACTTACATATATTTGTTTGCGTGTCGCCTGATTTTCAAATATTCATAAAACCTTCGTGATAGTTTTTAGTTTGCATCAAAACCACACTACCTTTGCATTTTCATGTAAAGTTACAGTCTTGCCATGAATTTCATACATATGCTTATTATGACCAACTTACCTATCTGCCTCAAAAGTAATGTTCCATGAATTATAAAGTGCAAAAGATTACCATCCCTTTCAAAAAGTAAATACTAAAACTTTCGTTACCATGTATTTAATCTTTAACGAACACGATGGCCCATAAATGTTCTTTCTAATATTACATTACCTTTATTAAACGTAGCGCAATTTAATAATGTCTTTCTTTTATTGCAAAACTTGCGTAGAATCACCCACAGTAACATGTTTATTAAATTTTCGTTACTTAAACTTTCGTTATCAACATATGAAACTAAATGTTCGAATACGGATAGCTCTAAGTTTATGCGTCGTCGTAAAATTTTACTTCCGCGCTGCTTCAAAACATGAACACAAGACGTGCAAAAGTATAAAATCATCAATTGCAGACATATATCACCCTAATCGTGAGTATACCATAAGATGCGAAGTTTTATTTAGTCTAAATATGAAAATCGTTCATATCTTTTAGATGTGTAACTTAAACGAAGCTTGATTGTAATTGTGGCGAAACAACACACGCTGCCCTAGTTACCTCCCTTTGCTGTACAGGGGTGAATGCAAAGATGTAAATCTTCGTTACATTTTGGTAACGAAGATTTTATATGTTACATTCCTTCGATTGGAGTATTTTGAGGGGAGTTTTGTCAGAGATGTTTATATAAGTAAGTTAAATAATCAAAGCATCAATACTGAACGTGTGTTTCGTACCCTTTGGTATGCATGCCTTTTATGTGTATGCAATTACACTACGACAGTTGACTTTTTAAAAATTTCAATTCAGGTGTTAGTTGGTAAGGTGTCTATGTCATCCATTTAAAGTTGCACATCAGGCTTCTTTCAAATACAGTAGAGTGCATGATATTCAGAAAATATTTTATAAACAAAAATGTTATCTGAGCAAACCATTACTTAAAGTATTCTATTTGAAATCATAGTAACGAAGGTTTGATGAAAGTAACGAAAGTTTCATATATTTCAGGATTGGTTTAGTGGCATAATGGTGAAGAGCAGAGCTGAAATTCAGAAAGCATATCGTCAAAGATTAAAAGAGAAAAATGAGGAAGAGTATCTAAAGAGGGACGGGAGAGAATGAAACGCAGTTATGTCTCCTCATCGGCACTATCAGAAAATGACAGAAATCTGAGGAATGTGAAAAATCGCGAAAAGCTGAGGCGATATTACCAAAGAAGGAAAGAGGAAAGGGTCGTAAATCCATCAGTTGATATGGAAACTAGTGGATACGAGACTGAACAAGCCGACTCATCACAAGAGAGAGGACGTATGCAAGTTCGTTTACATTTCCCAAACAATAGGAGAATGGGAAACGAGAATTGTCTGAAGCAAATTCAAGAATAAGGCTACTTGAACAAGAGAGAGATTCTATTCGTTAAAGGTGTAAGACGGCTCAAAGGTCCGCACAGAGAATGAAAGCGAAGAAAAAAGAAACTTTCAAACTTAGCGACACTGTTGAACTAACCCCTAGGAAGCAAACAGAGAAGATTATGGATGATGCAAATCTCTCTTCCAGTCAGAGAGAAATAATCAAAAAGCCATTATTGTTGGGGAATGTCATGGTAAGTGAAGTGAAAGCGACAAAAAAGGAAACACCAAAGGGAAGTATGAAAGCTCTACATAGAGTAGTGTCAGGCAAAATTATGAAGAAATACAGACGCTCAAGATTACTTGCTAGTAAGACTGGACTTTGCCGACATCGATTGGCCAAGAATGAATGCAAAACTCTTCAAGTCGATAGGCCAACAAGAATTAGTGTCGGCACCAGAAACAGGTGGAAATGTTCATGAAAAGGGAAGATAATAGTAAAATGCAGCAAGGTAAAAACGATGCCAAGAGAATAAAGAAAGGTGAAAAAATTCAAAAACATGTCTTGACTCTATCTCACCAACCTTTATAACAAATTCAAATCAGAAAACCCAACAGTCAACATCTCCTTCACGGCCCAAGTTTATTTTAACAGCAGCATTCTCCAGTCGCAGTGCGTGCCTATGTACAAAACACCAAAATGCCACTCTCATTGTTAAAACCCTAAGAAAAGCAGGTGTTGAAATACCAGCTAATCCAGAGAATGCTGTCAAGGAAATTCCAAGTGTTGAATTGATGAAAGAATCTTTGGCTGAGTCAGTAGTGCTGAGTCAGTGGACACGAATTCAAGTAGAGGAAAAGGGACAGAAAAAGTATGTAACCAAAATAGAAGAATCACATATGGACATAGACAAATTTGTGTTACAATTTGAAAAACAGATGAAAGAGTTTGAGGGCCACATCAGCCGTGTAAGCACACAATATGAACAAATTCGATCTCTCAAACAAAATCTTCCAGATCATGAAATGATAGTCCAGTTAGATTTCGCTGAAAATGACAGCTGTAAATCGTTGGAAGAAGTACAAAGTGCTTACTTCAACCAGACAAGTGTGACACTCCACCCAATGGTTGCCTGTTATAGGTTAGGCGATGGATCATTGCAACACAAAAGTTTTATCATTGTCTCAGACGAAATTGGACACAAATCATCTACTGTCATGACATTTATACATGAAATTATCCCAGCTATGAAGGAGATTGATAATGAGTTGCAAACCATCCATTACTGGAGTGATTCCCCGACCAGCCAATATCGTAACAAGCACATTTTTTACCTGGTTGCAAACCATCAAGAAATCCATGGTATCAAAGCGCGCTGGAATTACTTTGAGGCTGGCCATGGCAAGGGGCCGTGTGACGGCCTCGGGGTTACATGCAAACGACTTGCAGATGAAGCCATGCGAAGCGGGAAAGTTATTATTCAAGATGCTTCTGCTTTCTTTGAATGGGCTATTCAGTCGAGCATGACTAACGTTACATTTCGGTTTGTGTCTTCGACGCAATGCACAGAGATGGAACAGGCCCAAGAAAATAGACCAGTGAAATCGGTCAAAGGCACAATGAAAATACACGCAGTTGTAGGACTGGGCGAATCGCAAATTAAAGTTCGTGATGTCAGTTGTTACTGTGACACTTGCCTGTCAGGACAAATTTGCAATTCTTGGAGGTATGAAAACACCAAATCCAACAACAAACTGATTGAACAAAATGATGGAAATATTGAAATGGCAACAAATGCTAACATCAATGAAACCGTATCTGAGCAATCCAGAAACTAGTACCTGTGTTGGAAATGACATGATTGATACGATAGAAAGCGACAGTTTGCAGTCAATGATTATGTGGCAGCAGTCTACGATGGAATTGAATTGAATTGGGTTTTATAGTCGCACCAACAGCTAAGGTCATATGGCGACTTTCCAGCTTCCACTGGTGGAGGAAGACCCCAGGTGCCGCTCCGGGCAATTTTCGTGCACGGGCGGGAACCTGGGTAGAACCACCGACGTTCCGCAAGCCAGCTAGATAGCTTCCTCACATAAAGATTCCTAGGCCCCTAAGGGATCGAACCTACAGCGGTGAGGGGCAAGTGATTGCAAGTCAGAGACTCTAACCACTCGGCCACGGACGCCCCTAGTCTACGATGGGAAGTGGTATGTTGGACAAGTAACTAATAAAGATGAGGCAGATTGTGAAATTGAAATAAATTTCATGGAAACAAGGAAGCACTTGTTTCAATGGCCTAGAAATCAAGACTCGATATGGCTAAATGAGAATACGGTTTTGTGTAAAATAAATCAACCAGAAGCTACGGGAAAGTCAAAGAGAATGTATAAGATGACTGAAAATGACAGACAAAATGTTGAAACTCTTTGCTGAAAATATGCAGTAAATGTAAGATAAAGTAGTCGCTGTGTTACTGTGTGGTAATTATCTGAGATTACGGAACTCTTACTTATATATCAGGCCTCTTCAAGTAACAAACTAGACGGGTAAAAGAGGGTGTTATCCAGTAAAAGATAAACAGTTAATTTTCAATTTATTTTATATTAAGTAAAAAGTTTCGTTTAAAGTTAATTGTGTTATCCTTAAACTTCGGTACCAAAAACTTTCGTTACTATTTCTAGTTTCATGGTTTCTAGATCATAGTATGATTAATATAAATGAAACGGCAATGTCAGGAAGACATAAAATGTTAAGAAATATGCATTTAACCAAGAACGTTATGATTTATTATCACTGACACTGCATTTGTTGGTATATTTATTAAAATTTGTTTGATTTTCTGGATAATAGATAGTAATTATAATACATATTTTACAAAGAAATGCTAAAAAATATTAAACAAAGTATGAAAATATATATTTTGAGTGAATATTTAGGATTAAAATGGAAAATTACAGAAATGTCAGTCAAACACATATTTCATGTTTGTGTTCAGTTATCAATAAACCTTCGTTACATTTTGTGTGTATTGTTGTTCCTATTCTATGAATTCTGTCAAGGGCATTAGGATGATGACTGATATTTTCATTTGAAAATAAGACAACACCGATGCCATTTACCTTTATTACAAACAATTTATGTATCTGTTCATTTGTGAATAGAAATTGACAAGTACCTCTTTTTCAAAACTGACATTAATAGAAATGAGAAAGGGTTTAAAACACAAATAAAAGTAACGTATGAACACAACTACAGTGAAATATTTACAGTTTTCTCTTTTCTTATCAAAAGCATATATATATGAAATACACTGAAACATTACAAATCTGTTGGAATGCAATGTAAAGGACATTTCTACTTATCTTAATCAATAGATGACACAATAACGAAGGATTTTTTCACCTTTACCTGTTACATACTTCAGCTAGGCATATCTTGGAAACGGTAAGAGTGTTGCATTCAACATTTTAGATTAACTTTCTGGAAAGGTAGTGCATAATTATACAACAAAGGAAAATCGTACAAACAGAGGTTCATTTTTCAGATTTTTTTTCTTTGAAATGTACCTACTTATTGAAAAACAGTGATAACTCTGTATATGCAAAGAGTGTGCCTAGCCGAAACACGTATGGGTGAGACACCGATGAATGAATTGGTTCTCAGCCGAGCAGTACACAGTGTGTAACGTATTTTCATACATTTTGTCATATAGGAAACGCTATTCTTGTTTTCACTTCGAGGTAAGATACTTTGAATACTACTTTCTTGAAAATATAAATAATAGGTACATAAATCAGATCGGCGTGTGTTGTATTATTTATTACAAAGACGAAATATAGTTAAAACGGCGCAATAATTGCACAAAACCGTGTTTTCTCCAGGTTTTTTAATAATGTTTTTACCCATTCCTTTCTGAATGCAACGAATAAGTATTTCCATAACAGGCTGATAATGTAAATAAGGTCAACAGTCTACAAAAGTCGCAAACATTAAACATAGACAGTTTTCTATTTTGTATTGGTGCACAAACGAAGTCTGTTTGCTTTGTATTGGTTTCTACCACACAGTGTCTTGGTGCAAAGACGACATATGTATGATATTGTATACCTTTCTCTCTTTCATAGAAATCGCATTTCCTTAATTATTTCTGTATTAACTGACAGGATATCAAGCATTTTACCATGGAGAAGCAGCTTATTACCTGTGCTTAACTCCGAAACTGACTTATATATATCTCTTTCTAATCGGTTTACCTTTTCCGTGAGAGATGGCTGTGACTCATGTCCAAATAAGTCGTCCTCTCCTAGATTCTTTCCAAATCATGTTGTTAGTTTTTCCCGAGCATTCAAAGATTATATGACTTATTTTCTGCTGCATTATTGGCAGATACAGGTTTAATATTCGAATCTATAATGCCGGGTCATCTACATTCGATACTGACTTTCTTCTTCTGGTCATTTCTTCTTCTGGTCATTTAATATCACTGCATTTGGGCTTGCAAAAGTCATCATTGCTATATCAGTTTTATTCATAGTATTCTCACACTTCTCCCCATATTCATTAATCTAAGAAATTGTTTTGTAGCCACCCATATATTTGAGAAATTTAGCTCGAAATAAAGACTGGCCTACTGACCAGAACTCTTTGACTTCTGATGTATACCTCATAGCGCGAACATCTTCAATTGTCGGAAACTTAATGACATCAAGGAACAACTGAGCTTTACACGAAACTCTCCGATATCGACAAAATTGAAGAATGCCACACAGTCGTTGAGGCGGTCGTGCTCTGCAAGATGAGCAGTAACTGAGTGTAAAAGCTTTTGCAAGTGTAAGACTGCTTTTTGTACGGTTTCATTGCCAAAATGTATTCATCATCAGATAAAGAGATATTGTAAGTACTGGACCACTATCTTCTGAACCTGTGTCTCCATACATCATTGTTTCTTCTAACATATCCGAATGCTCAAAAATAGTACTTTCCATTGGCACAGTTTCACTAAATAACTGCTTTTGGACGGACTATGTTTAATTTCAAGATCTTTCGCACAGGGCTGTCAGTGCTCGATTGTGTTGGTACTTGCAATTTTCCAGTTTCTGTATTAAACTTAACATTTTGTCTATTGCCAATAATATTCTTTCCTTTAAGATTAAACGTGCGTCTTTGAAATGTTAGAATTGAATTGAACTGAATGTTGTTTTACGGCTCATCAACACAGTATATGTTATTTAGAGCCGCCCCAGAGAGAGGGGAAGGATACCTAGGAATCCGGGAACCGTGTCCTACTCTTATTATCGAATATATTCCTATGGTTCTTTAACGTGCTCGGAGGATAGACCGATACACGGGACCGCCCGGTTTACGTCCCCATCCGACGGACGAGGCTAAAGGAAATATGTAAGACCACCGTCAAGAGCATTTGGCCACAAAATGGAAACATGTTCCTCCTCATGCGCTTCGACGCAGTGTAATATTGCGTCATTCGTCGTTGTAAATGAAGAACGGCACCAGCTGCATATTGTTTCCACGTCCTGAAATGTAAGAATGACTTCAGACAGGAACCAATACGTCGAAGCGGGGTTTCGTTTGTGCACCAATACATCCTCTGCTAGAAACCAATACATTTAAAAATTAAAAATTCTACGTGTTTTTTCTTTTCACCGACAAAAAACGCTACATAATCTAATATTAATGAATAGTTATATCTACTCAATATTCATTATGCTTGAACTGGTATAAATTAACGTACTTCAGCAAATCAAAGCAATACGTGAACTTTTGCTTTGATAATCAAATAAATGTGGGTAAGTAAATTTTGGGAAATCTTAATATGAAGTAAGCAAGTAAGTAAGTAAGTAATACATACCATTTTAGGTCCAACATCACATGAATTATGGATAAAAAACGAACAAAAAAAACACGCCATCACAATTTTCATCTTCATGGAGAGAAACCTATACACAAATACTTTTGTCCCGTGTGTGTGTGTGTGTAATTCTAAGGATTATAGTCCCTCCGCCTATATGGACACCAGAGAATCCCGGTACGCCCAGGCATAATGTGTGGACTGTAAAAGGGTATAATTTTGAATTTTTGTTTAATTTTCGTTGACTCCGCCACAGAGTCCTCCAAAGTTTCTAAATATATTATCAAAGAAGAAAACCAGCACTGTCGGTAAATTCAACCTAATTTCTCGTTACTGGCTTTCTATAGCTGGCTGTAAAGGTGTTGTTAACGGACTGGTATTACTTGCACATAATACTGTTAGAAGGAGATGCGGGATACCGTGCGACCTTTTGTTAGGTCGCTAGTATTTATAATTATGGGCACCTCTTACAGGGCGATGCGGGGGTATGATGCGACCTTTTGACATGGGTCGCCCATACTTATATTTAATGGGCCAGGTAATTTCTTGGACTGTGATAGAAGGAGATGAGGGATACCATGCGACCTTTTGTTAGGTCGCTAGTATTTGTAATTATGGGCACCTATTTCAGGACAATGCGGGGTATGATGCGACCTTTTGACATGGGTCGCCCATACTTATATTTAATGGTTCGGGTATTTCGTAGGTGGTATACGCAGCGACCGTTTATACAGGTCGCACGTATTTAGACTTAGTGGGCTTGGTTGTTTAGGGTAGTGTGGGATACGCAGCGACCGTTTCTACAGGTCGCCCGTTTTCTAGTATTGGGTTTATTTATTAATATGGTTGCTTTGCAAGTAGGATCGAAGATGACTTCCCGGTCCACCGATAAGTAGTATTGGAGTAGTGTGAAGAGGCTCTGTCCCCCATCCCCATCAGGTGTGTCTGGCTGGCTGCATCGTCGTATGGTAGAGTTGTTGTATGCGTTGTAGGTTGACTCTTGAAGTTGCCCAGACGCACTTGTGCAATACACTTGGGGTGTAAAACAGCTAGTGCCTCTGGGCGGTCGTTGTTTCTCGATGTTTGGTTGGTCTTCGCGCTCTGGCTGATGGTCTTCTATTTTGTAGACAGTCTGCCGCTAGCTGCTAGGACCTCCCTCTTCAAGACACCATGGTGCATTGTACTGTTTTTGTTAGTTCTCATACCATATATAGAGTGACCAAGTTTGTTTCAAAACGGCCCCACTGAAGGGTTTTTACTATGTTTGGGCATAAAGCCTTTATTTTGTAAATTACAACATTATTTAAACAATAACAACATTTTTTAAAAACATTATTTACAAAATTTATTAATGGTTTTGGTCACTCTCGTATATGTGTGGTAGAAAGAGGCTGTGTTAAACGGGTTTTTACGTACCTGTTGACTGCCATCTCATATTTGTTTGTTTTTTGTGTTCTTTCTACCTTATTACATATTGTGACTACATACCCATCAATTACGTTGTTTATTTATATAATACTCAGTAATACATTGCATATAATTAAATACTTTTCTTGTTGCCCTATCTGTCTTATATTTCCTATCCACATAGTAGGTAAATATATATAAGGCTAACTGTAAGCTGTTTTTAATTATATTGTTTATTTATATAATACTCATTAATGCCTATAATTACATATATATTTCATACACATACAAACACATGATTACCTCACATATTGTCTTAATTGCTTCGACCTTAACCTGTCGTGTTCTATTGACCTGACCTAACCTACTTGGGTGTCCTACTTAAAAATATGTGTTTATTGCCGAGTTTCTTAACTATGTTATTCAGGGTCAGGGTCGATATAAGTGTCAAGGTCGGATTTGTCAATTTGGACAAAGCGCGGACCGGATGGAAATCACTTGGTTTTAAAGTGATATTATTACTGATTTTATGGTCGAAATAGACGATAAGCAAGGCACAACACATTATAATACAAATCAAATCATCAACCAAGGACTCAAGACAACCTCGAGGCGATACGGTTAGACAATGCAATACCAACATGCTCATGAAAGACCCCCTACCAACTACGTGATTAGGGTACCACAGGAGCAGTTAGATCTCCCATCATCAACCTAATCTTGGAATCCGTAATCGGTGATGTTTTTCGTATATAAGTATGTGAGACATGTCAAAAAAGGCACTGTTTTTTAGGTTTACTGACGGTCCCATCCCTCTGATGGGATGAGCACTTAGTGGGATAAATTTACAGAATAATTATATAGACTTATGTGCTTATGTTTTTAAGCGCTATTATTACTGTTTTTATGAACGAAATTGACAATAGGCAAGGCGAATACAGATTCATAAATTAATTACTACACCGTTCAATACTAAAACAATTATCTTGTGGTTTTTATACATACATATATATATATACATACATCTATTTAGCTACACATACTCTCATACATTTCTCAAACTGGTAACTATAACCGGGCATACTAAAACAATTATCTTGTGGTTTTTATACATACATATATATATACATACATCTATTTAGCTACACATACTCTCATACATTTCTCAAACTGGTAACTATAACCGGGCATGCTATGTACGTCTATTCATATCCCTTTTAAAATACCCCATAGTGGTGTCGCGCCACCCCATCTATTAAGTCTTCTTGAAGTCTAAGCTAGAATACGTTTGCACGCCCCAAAGACTACAGCGAGCAGCCGTTCGCTGTATATGCGTCAGTGGAGAGACTCGCCTACTATCTAGGTGTAGTTCCTTCATAGTTTGGTAGCGCGGCCTCACTGTGTGATGTTGTCACCATTATTGATATGGGGTCCGGTGCCGCTTCCTCATCGTTAACCTTACTCAGCGCTCACAGAGCTGGTTCCAGGGTGAGTTACAACCCCAGTCACTACCGAGTGTCAGGAAGGATGGCGGTTTTGGCCATGGGCCCATATTACAATGTCTGTGTGCACCATACTTATAGTTTATACTGTATATCTTCTCTATTTACCTAACCTTTTGTATCTGTTATATTGTATTCTGCCTGTCATGATATGGTTTGTCCTATTCTAATTTTTAAGCGAGTGTTAGGGCCCGTACTCAAACATAATGGCTCGGATTCCACGGTCAGGACCGCGCAGTTCAGATACCAGGCTGCAGGACCGCGCTTATACGCGTCGCCGCCTGATTTATGAACCATGGAGATCGCTTGAGCCCCGCCGTTATCACAGTACCATAGAAAATATTCCTCGTGCAGATGAAGCCCCACATTAGACTCAACTAATCGTTTTTAACTTTCGCTATGTTTTATAGTAATAGGGCGTTTTGACTTGTCCATATCTTGGTATGTTTACATTAGCTATATAATCATACATTTATATTTACATGTTACATGTTCGATCCCCATTTCGTTGACATTATGGTTTATTTTCGTTTTACAAAACGGATTGAAAATGGACCAATCAGGAAATTGTTGGTTTTTTGTTGCGCGAAACGGATTGAAAATTAACCAATCAGGTGTAGGTTGCATTTTCGTTTTGCAAAACGGATTGAAATTATCCGCGCGGTCCAAAGAGAGAGCACCGTTAATGAATTGGTGGTTTTTCAACGATTTTTAAGTAATTATATATTGAGATATATTGATATAATATCAATGTATGCAAATCCGTTTATGCATTTATATTAATGATGGCAGAAATCAAGAGCAGACATACAGTATATGGCTAGACCTACACATAACCCCATATATTTCTTGCTACATTTAACCACTAATAATACCAGACTATGTAATTATGCATTTATATAACCTTGGCGCACCCTGACTCAGTCATGAATTTAAACACGCTCTTTCTGACTTGTTCCTGTATTTGTTTTTCCGGGAACAGTAATGTACTTTTACTTATTGTTTTCAAGCCTAATTCAAGTAGATCAGTTTCTAGACTTTGTCTCTGTTCTTTATATAGTTGGCAGTGCCCTGGTGGATCAAAGAATATGTGTTCAAAAGTTTCAGGCTGACCACAGGATTTGCATTCCCTATCTTTAAATTTATCCCGCCTTTCTGAACCTATCCCATTATGTCCTAATCTTAGCCTAGTGTATACCTTGTCTATAAGCCTAATATCACTGTATTGTTCTATTGCGCTAGGTACCGATGGCTGTAAGCGTAGCCTTTGAGTTGTCGTATTTTTCCATATTTTTGACCATTCTGTTTTAACCTTCTCCTTAATTATACTATATACTTCTTTTACCCCTAGTTTTATTGGTATTATTTGACCGTCTATAGAGCCTTGTTTTGCGATGTTGTCAACTACTTCATTGCCTATTATCCCCACGTGGCTGGGTACCCACGTCATATCTAGCGTTATGTTTTGTTTTGTTATTTTATTTATTCCCAACATTATTTTTTCAATTAAGTCCTGTCTACTATTGGAATTTCCTTTATTTATAGATTGTAGGGCACTAAGGCTATCGCTCAGGATCACTACCTTTGCAGGTTTTTTCTGGTGTATCCATGAGAGTGCCGCTAATATTGCAACCAATTCTGTTGTATATACCGATACTCTATAATTAAGTTTGATCTTTTTCTGGTATATTATCAAGTTAGTTTTGTCATAAATTACTATTCCTGCCCCTGCTATTTCCTTCTCCGCGTCTTTACTGCCATCGGTATATATCTTTATATAATCGCTAAAGTTACTATCGATATGTTCATTGCTTATATTTTTGGCGCTTATTGTTGAAGTCTCCGTTTTGTTAATTAGATGGGTTAAGTCAAGACATGGTTTGATTGTTTGCATTTTTGTGATTGGTGTGAACAAAGGTTCTTGTATACTAATATCTTGCATTTTATATTTTTCTAATAGTACCTGTATCGTTTGGGTATATGGAGGATTGATTTTCTTATACCTATTTGCTTTATGTTCGAATATTCCTATCTTAGTTATTAGTTCATTAACCGGTAGCCTGTCTTTTAACCTGCTAGACCTGGCCCAATATTTTAGCATATTTTCTTCTCTTTGTAATTCTATTGGTATTTCCGCGCTTTCTACGAGCAGAGCTATTTGGTTGGTTGATTTATACGCGCCTGTTACTATTCTTAAAGCTTTATTTTGCATTATTTGTAGCGGTTTTAATGTTGCTTTTGTTGCTGAAGCATACGCGATACTTCCATAATTGATTTTACTTAGAATTAGCGCTTTGTATAGTTTTAACAGAGATTTCTTATCCGCGCCATAATTCGTTCCGGTTAACATTCGTAGCATATTTAAGTCTTTTGTGCATCTTGATATTACATGTTCGACATGTTTTTTCCAGTTTAGATGTCTATCAAAGTACATACCTAGAAATTTCGCAAAAGGTGAAAATGCTGTTTATTGCACAGTTGAAGGGTTGGGAAGTTTGGTTTTTGCTCGGGGTAACCATTCCTTGAAACGAGTAGCACTTGTGTTTTATCGGGGTTAATTGTTAGTCCCCATCTTAATGCCCATTTTTCGATTATTACTAATAGTTTTTGCCCTTTAATGACTGCATTTTTTGCTTGTCCGGAAGTTACCCACATTGCCCCATCATCTACAAACTGTGATAATTGCGCTTGATCTTGCGGGTTTTCTATCGGCTTATTATGCGCTTTTATTGCCTTTTCTAGGGTATTCATAAAGATACAGAATATTATAGGAGAAAGGACACTTCCCTGTGGACAGCCATTTTCTGTTCCTAATGTTTCAGACATTATATTATTTATTTTAACTTTTATTTTCCTCCCGTCTAAGAAATTAGCAAGCCATTTTAGCATTCTGCCCTTTATACCTATATTATATAGTTGTAAGAGTGCCCCCTTATTCCAGTGTTTATCAAAAGCATTGCTTAGATCTAACATTATTGCCAATAAAAATTTATCTGATATTTGGGCCTTTTTACAGTCAGCTTCCAGCCTTACTAAATGGTCATCGCACGTGCGATTTTGTCTGCAGCCAGACTGGTACTTAGATATTAAGTTTTCTCTTTCAGCATAATTTACTAATCTAGGTTTAACCATTTTTTGCATTATTTTTGATAATACTGGCGAACTTGTGAAATGGGAAGTTTGTTATATGACCCTTTCACGATAACTGCGGACCTGCGATGCGGGCATGCGCACAAACGCTTCCGGGTGGATACGCGTAAACAATTAGAAAACTTTAAAAAACCAGTATGGTGAAGTCTTGTTGCGTGTTTAAGTGCTTTAACAAAGCAGATTTAAGTGCAAAAGAGAACGGCGTTAGTTTTTTTCGGTTCCCTGCAAACAAAAGGAAAAGATTGGCATGGGAAAGAGCCGTTCAGAGGAAGGATTGGACGCCAACCGCGCACACATATATCTGTTCGAAACACTTTCTTGATGGCTGGCACAGCGATGACCCTGACGACAATAACTTTGCGCCAACAATTTTCCCCCACAAGATGTCCGCTCCATCAGAACTTCATCTGGCAAGACAGAGACGAGTCGCACAGAGGGAGGTGCTAAAGGTAATACTACCACTACTAGTGCTAATCAGAGCCTTCTCTGACCTTACCAGTCTTTCTACAATTTTGTTATTTCTTCTAGCTGTGTATCGAAAAAGTCACAAAAAACGGTTTATAGGGTCAGAGAAGGCTCTGATTATAGCACTAGTAGCAGCTCGAAAGACAGTTATATAGTTTCAGGAACTGCGGTGGCTGAGTGGTTAACATACTTTACTCTCGTCCCAGTAGTTCGATTGCGGGTGGGGTCACATATCTGTTTTTTTCAAACACACACACACACCCCCAGTATCTTACCCGGGCAAGGACTGTGGAAGTATACCATTCTTCGGAGGGGATTTAAAGCCATCGGTCCCGTTTGCAGAGAGAGCAATACCCTGAGAAGTTGTAAACTGTTTATAAAACACAGTTTGAAAGAATTTCAGTGTGTTTGAGTGGCATATTTTCCATGTATGTCACTGATCATGTTGATTATTCTATTTATTGTTTACAATTTATTAGTGATTTATACATGTATGGACACATAATCATTGAAATGTACTGAAATAGGAGCCGAGTTGTATGCATACCTTAATTTAGTAGTCAGCCATTTGCATGATTTGTCATATAAAAATAAATAAGTTATGTTTTGTAGTGTGTACGAGCATTGGATTTATGGATCAATAAAAGTGTACATCGCAATGATGAATTAAAAACTGACTGACTGAAATTCTGTTGTATGGAGGAATTAAGAGGAACATTTTCTATTTTTGA
This sequence comes from Cyrtodaria siliqua, assembly GCA_037043455.1. Classification (NCBI taxonomy): domain Eukaryota; kingdom Metazoa; phylum Mollusca; class Bivalvia; order Adapedonta; family Hiatellidae; genus Cyrtodaria; species Cyrtodaria siliqua. The sequence goes on along the minus strand of JAWPHD010014696.1, from coordinate 1,877 downwards.
TGGATGTGTTTACACACCTATCAGTAGCACAGCGCAACAGATTACACAGCAAAGCACACAACAGTGACAGTTCGCTTTAAATTGATATATATATGTCTTCCGAATTTGAGAAAAAAGAGGTACATGTAAGTTCGAGGTTTGATCTTTAATATAGTAGTACTATGCAATATTTTTTTCGTTCAACGTGTTCAATCAGCCAATTTGAACTTGACTTCTTGAGATCTACCAGTTCTTGAATGAGTGACTTGTGCCGGCATAGTGATATGACTGATATCATTACTGGTATGACTTATATTCAGCTTAGTCTAATATGAAAATTAGCTCACTGAGAAATCCATACAAATCACTGATAGGTATAAAAGTATTTCAATCTTTGTTCAAAAACTAACAGGTTGGCCTATGTAAATATTTCTAAAATAGATCATATGACCTAGTTTGTGCAGCTGTTAAGATGCCTGGAGTCTCTTGTTCCAAATCAGCTCACCTGGTCATAATAGCCATTAAACAAGTTAAGAAATCTGAATGGAAAGAGCTGCAGGAACCGGCTGTTAAGTGATATTTTAACTGCATGTACATGTGTGTAAAGTGTGTACAATATTTGCTAATTTAATTAGTTTCAGGGTCAGCGACGAAAAGGTTAGCACCTCAGTTTTATAAATAGTAATTATCAAATATTCTATCCCACACAGTACCATTTTAAATTTGGATTCTAGGGGGTTTTTTTGTTGTTTTTTTTACCCATGACCATTCGTTTGGATGAGAATGTAAATTTTAAACTAATTTTATTTCAGAGTTCTGTTCAATCACAGGAGGCAGATATGAAAAGGCATGTATCCCACATGGAGTTTTCTATAGCGTCCCATGCAGCTTACTGTAAGCCATTGGATGATCAACCCACTGTCCCCGCAAACAGCGAACCTGAAGATGCCTACGATGATACTGATATACACTCCGTAGTTCATGAAGGTACTACCGGTATTCAGCAAAATTTATTCAGAAATTCATTCATGCATTACTATCTTTAGTGTTGTTCCAATTAATGGATTTGATCGATCATCGGTCAGTTGTGTAATATTTAGCAGCCACATTTAATCAATTAATGATCGATCATCGGTCAGTGTGTCATATTTAGTAGCCACGTTTAATCAATTAATGATCGATCATCGGTCGGTTAAATATTCTGATGATCAATCATGAATTTTCAGCCGATTCCCAACACTACTTATCATCTGTAGCTTTTAAAACTAATTACTAAACAGTGTTAGTATTTCATTATATTTTTATATATTTCATTAGGCTGATATGAACTATTTGCATTTTTCCAGAGCTTGAGGGGATAAAAAATCTAGCAATGTTTTAAAATTTAATAATTTTACTTAATCATTGGATGACAATCAGTCTTCTTTAGCCTACAAAACTATTCATATGGTTTGGATGCGATTACATGTCATTAATTGTCGAAGGCTCAAGTAATTGAACGTAGCCAGCCATGTGACTATTCCCTGAAATATAGGTCCCAGGTAGTGCATTAACACTTTGAATCCAAATGTTGAATACCTGAGTCTTATCTGCTTGACTGAGCTTTATCCATTATTTATTTCTTTGTCTAAGCGGTCATTTGTAACAGAATTTTTTATAACATTTATTTTGAGATGAAAAATCATATAAGTCATAAAGGTTGCAACTTTTTTACTTTTTTTACACAATGGTATTCATGAAAAAAGTCATTTTCAATTTCAGCCAGTCAATGTGATCCTGACCATTTGCTTGTTGAAAACCAGGAACTGAGGATGGAAAACAAGAGCTTGAAGGAAGAACTGCACAAAACAAAATGTAGTGTGTAGCAAATCAGAAGCAACGACACACTCACTAGGTTC